>JARFOD010040404.1:0-10268 GCA_031763545.1 Mopalia muscosa | reverse complement strand
GGACGGACGGACGGACGGACGGACCACGGAGAGTGATGAGAATAGCCCACAGTCAGAATGACTGTGGGCTAAAAAGATAATTGAAGATATTTAGAAAGTCTAATTTACAAAACATTAGAAACAAGGTTGTATCTGTGTTTGATATGTTAAAAAATTCAAACCCCTAAGTGCACCGATACAAGGGTCACAAGGCACCATGATGTGTTGTTATATTATATTCAAATGATCAGATTGAGGATATGAACAAGAATATTTCCAGCGCAAGGGATTTAGGTGTTGTTATGACTTGATCTTGGTGCTTGCTATGTGATAATGTGAGAACAAACGTTTCTAAAAACTCTGGTGTGATTCACAAAGAATACACATATACCATCCTATGAGATTGATTGATTGATTGATGGATTCATTGATTAGTGTTTTACGCCACATTGAGCGGTATTTAAGCTACACTGGCGTGAATTTCCTTTGAGAACAGACATCTTTGACTTCCAGGGCAAGACATTATTTAACATGCATCATAGAACAGAGGAGACACAGAACAGATAATCTCAATTAACATAGTGGCATAGTCAATTAGTAGGCTATTTTACCTATTTAGTTCTGTATTTTGATCACTTGTATGTAGTCAGTAGTCATTCTCATTAGGCCTGCCACTTAGAATTCATATCACCTCTCCGTATCTCTCTGGGGTTCACATAGTCCGAGTAGCCCTGACACTTTGTTTTTGATTATGCCTCACAGCACACACAATGCCAAGGTCACTAATTGAAATGTGTCGAGGCTAAGCACCCAGTTTTGTGGGTGGCGAAAACAGATCAATGATTGGTCCTTGCATCACGAGTCATAGGACATGCAAATTTAATTAAGTCACATTATTTCTCTGGACATTTATCATGTTAATACATATTGCAAAGTTTATTAAATATAACATATGTTTGAAGCTAAATATCTATGAAATAAACAAATTTCTTTTCTACCAATGAACTTCGATCCACATAAGCAAGATTGAGATTGAACTGTGTTTCAAATATATGACAGACACTGGGTAGGCCTACTTTCTATGCTGTAAAGTCAATAAAGTTTATCGCAAATGGGAGTAGAATGTCACGAATGTGTTACAAAAGGAAAGTAAACAGGCAAGGTAGCATTTTAATTACCAATTAAGTTTGCTGGGACATTTTATTTGTGACTTTCAGTGATCTTGATGTTTCACGATAAAAAGTCATACCTCAGATGTTAGTTTTTGCCCATCAGAATAACTCAAAAACTATTGTCTGAGCCCCTCAACTTTTGACAGGCTGAAGTTAGCTACAAATTCAAGCAGGTCATATGACTTCATTTACTGTCATGTCAACAATTAAAATGTGCAATTATGAAAAATAAAGGAAAATTGCTTTTATAATACAAACTTCATTGTTAATAAAATGGACAAAATTTGTCAAAATCCGAAAAGTTCAAACAATTTGGGAAACCTATAAATCGAAGCTCCTAGAAGAATTTTAGAAACCTATAAAACGATCCTCCTAAAACAAAAAGGCATAACCCATTAGTGCTCTTCTTCCCAACAGCACAGACCTGCATCATTTAATGTGAGGCTAGTGTAGTGATTTTGAGACGAAATTGTCATGATACTCAGTGTTGAGGATGGATACATGTCTAAACATCGGAACAGCATGACGTCCACTACTACAGCATCCCATTGTCAAAAAGTCACCTGCCAAGCTTTAGCAAGCAGACATGTCCCACCAAATGGGAGAAATGTGACAATGTCGTAAAGTAAGCTGGGGTTGGGAAGGCTCAGAGTGCGTAGCTATCTAGATACAAGTGTCTGTGGTTCTTATGGAATGCTAGAAGCAGAGTTTTGTCTTCACTCAGGCAATCAACCATTTTGCGAAGTTCAAATGCCAGTCTAATTGTATTCGCGGACCTACCTCGAAATTTCATGAGGAGATTCTAGCTCTAAGGTATCACCATGCCATCTTTTTTCTGATTATCACCCCGTTTTTCGGCTTTTTTATTAAAAGAAGTTTACACGGTTACACCGTACATTCGCCAAAATTTAAATCGCAATCAAGTGTGGAATTGAGATACTAAAATATTTGCCGGATCAAAACTGTGATAAATCCAAGAAAATAAATATTAAAAAAACATAGTTCCTGACTTCGGGGTTGAAGCTGTAGGAAGAGAAAATTCATGCAGATCTTATATACTGCCATCAACAATGAGTGTCTTGGGTCAACAGTTGTAAAAAGTGTTGATGGGTTACTAGTATTTAATTATAAGCTTATGCATGAAGGTTACCCACCGCGGAGGCTGATGTAAACTCATATTTGCAATAACTCGGACGTTGAAAATTAACAAATTTCAGGTGAGTGATTGATGGCGTGCTAATTGCACACTTGAGTATTGCTAAGGCATGTGCTTATCACACTCCTGTCCCTGAACATATCAGAAGGCCTGAACAAGAGGTTTGTTTAGATAGTTGGATAAGTTTCCTGACCCAATTATTGATACATAAACTTACATGAATTGTTTTAGCAAACATCATTTTGCGACACTGTTCAGAAGAGCCATGGGTGGAAGGCCGGCGTAGAGCACATTATTTTTCTTCATTATGGCTACTTTAGATGTGTTTAAAAAAAATTTAAATATCGCAATAGTCCCTTACTATTGCAATACTATCACAATATTAGTTGAGACTATCGCAATAGTCCTATCAGCCTCAATAGTCACCCCTATTAAGAAGTAACCAAATGGGTTTCATAGAGTCTTGTGAACTGACCCTGCGCGGGCTAGCTGTGGGAGACATCAATGTATCACTCAGAATCTCTATACATTACAAGAAGATAACCAAACCACTATGTCGGGTTTAATTTTGTTTAATTTGGACTTAACGTAGACTTCAGGTTATTTCTCTTATACGATGGTGTGCCAGCATGAGACCAATAACTTTTGTAATTTGTATAGCTAACATCTTTTAATTTTGGTTACATAAAGACTTGATTCTTGGCTGGGTGTATAGACATGTAACTTGACCTAGTTTTTTTCAAAATATTTATACATGTGTACGCACTTATGTAAATGTAACAGAATTGAAACTATAGAAATAGACATTTTTGCCTCAAAAGGTAGCACAATGGTTAGGGCTAATTCCTCTGTCTTAGCCCAATGTCCCACCTATCTCAACCCATGGTGAAGGTTGGAAATTGATCCGACGCTATGTCCTGCCTCTCAAAACATATATCCGATTTTTCTCAGATTTGTTTTGGATAGAAAAATCACAATAATCAAACACCTTTCTTTTCTGCATTTAAATAAAGTTTAATTTGAGTTTCTCGCCAGAGTTGACACTTATAAGTTATATCCCTTTGCAATAATAAGATTGAAAACCGTCAAAAAAGAAAAATTGCAAGTAGGTAAAATACTAATCAATGGTTTCAGTGTATCTAGAAAAAATCAGAGAAAAACCAGAAATAGTTTATTTGAGGCCGGCCATAGAGGCCTATTGATTTCCAACTTTCACCATGGATTTAGATAGGCGGGACGTTGGGCTAAGACGGAGGAATTAGCCCTATACATTGTGCTAGCCTACTGTTCAGTTTCCCATTTTCGTTAGTCTGCAAAAACCCCTTTTCAACACATTCATGTCCGACCGATCTCAAAGTAAGACAGCCTGTCAAGGCCATAACTGGAAAAGGTAGAGAATTTAGGAATGTCATTGTCGTGAAAGTTACCGAAAGTCGCCAGAAACGAGCTGATCGTGCGGTGCTCTTTTCCCTGGTGAAACAAGTTTTGCACCAGGTACACGACACTCACGCGTTCCGATGATGACATCCTTTGCTAAAGAGCGCCGTACCACGCTCGTCCGCCTCAGCCATGAGATCGTCGACGACCACGACTGTCTTGACGAAGGGGTTAAACAGCGTTCGATCAGACAAGCCTTCGTTAAAGTCCACCCAGGGCATCGTGTCATAGAGTGGCTACCATTCCTCGTAATACCACACGCTTCGAGGTGGAGTGAATCAGACTGGTAGTGTGTTGAATCGGAGCTCGGGTAAAAAACAACTTGCCACTTCCCGCCGCCCCAGCGGTGAGGGCTGTGAACGTGCGTGAAAACGTGTATCCATGGCAGTGGTGGTCGTTGTGACGATTAAGATAATCCGGACCATGTCGATGACGTGCTTCTGGCGGCGGTGGTGTTAGTGTTGACGATATTGGTACTGTCGGGGGTGACGCTGGTGTCAGGGTTGACGATACGCTCAAGAGGGTTGTGGTGTGTCCAGTTGTAGGGATATCGAGCTCCGGCAAGCCAGGCCACGTTAACAGCCCTAACGTGAGGATGGTAATGCACACCACACCAACTCGTTCAATAGGTCTCAAAAGGGTTGCAGGAATCCACAATTTAAAACTTGCAGGCCAGCCCAGCCCTTTAACCCAACGGAAGGTTTTACCACGGCGTTTTTCCATATTCATGAAGTATCTCTTCCACCGAATAGTAATCCTGAGATGTGGTAGGGACGTGTTGTTATTCAGCCTCGTAAAACGTACCTGCCAACCCTTTGCCGTTCAAGTATCCTAACGTATAGACGACCAGGTGTCGAGAGTAGGTTGTTTGCTTCGAAGGAGTACTGTACTTCATTTTCAAAAAAGCCTTTGACTTTACTGATACGGACTTGATTCCTCACCTGAAACCTAGCTCACTTCAGAGGTGTAGTACTCGGTCTATACAGACGCTGACGGATGACGTCTTGCTGATCAAACGTGACCTGGGACGGTTCTCGTCCAATACTGCGGTGATATATATTGCTGTATCCTTCCACCAAGTTCTTAAGGACATCGATGTAGCGTGGTGGCTATAAAATACTTGTACATCCGACCTTTGAACGTCCGATTAAACCGCTCAACCACCGAGGCTTTTGTTTCATTCCAGGTGTGGAAATACAACACGTGACTTTGTTGTAACCCCGTGGCAAAGATGTCCTTAAAGGCGTCAGCTGAGCTCCCATTTTGGTTCGAATCGGTACATCCTGAGCTTATCTGGAGAAGATGTCGATACAGGCGAGGAGATAGCGGTAACCGTCGTTGTGTTTTACCAAGCTTTGTATTCGCTTGCCATTGACTGTCGATACCGCCGACGATCACCTGATTCGGTCGAAAGTGTCGTTGGGTGGATCGGTGTAACGTATAGATGGGTTGTCCTTTCAGCCACGTCACAACCTGAGCTTTCAATACGTTCACGCCTCGACCAAATACTGCCATTCACACGGTTGTAGGCTGCCGGGCTGTTAGATTAATAATATAACCCCTGCAACGTCTTATCGAGCGTCGTTGACTGCGTCGTTGGCGGGACCGTTGGCTTGATCGCTGCCTTGGTCGACGTCCCCTGTTCTGTCTACCCATATAGACCGTGGGATAAGTGTGCACAAGCTGCTTGTGTTAATAGGAACGACCAAGCACATGATGACACACATCAGCCACTCCAAGGCACCGAGCACTGCTAGCGGTGTCCCCATTCGCCGTATCGTGGCTTGTGACAGGTCGTCAAGCGTTAGTAACACGGTGTGTTCATGGTAGTGACGTTTGGCGTCAGGGTGTTGGGCTTGAGCACATACGTCGTCTGTGAATTGTTTCAACACGAGAAATCGGCCTAAATTCACCAGACCATCGTCAAACATCGTCAACACAATGGTTTTGTAGGCTCGTAAATCCTGCACCGAGGCCACCGTATGCACCCAATGCATCTGTCGTGTCATCGAAAGCGTCAATTATATACTGAGCACCTCACGTCAAAATCACAGCCGTACACCATTAAACAGGGTCGAGTCGTAGCGATTAAACATGTCAATAGTACCGACCGGTTCTGTATAGTGGCATTTGTCTAGACATCACGATCTCGGGTTATTTGCTAGAACATGTAGAACATCACATTTGTCCTATGCTCCACAAATCATTTTGCAGACGACCCCGGGTAAATTCAGCTTGGCAACTTTCGCATGTGAACATGGTCAGCTCTCTCTCAATCAGGTGTTCAAAGGACAAGAACACACACCTCGCTGTGCAGCGGTATGTTACAGCAGTCGATCTCAAAACGAGGCTATTGGATATGATCCAGTGACACACACGAAGGCCACTGAGTATAATACCCTACACTCCATGACCTCCACACATAACAAGAGCTAACGGCAATATCACAATGATGTGATTTTTTTTCCACATGTATGTCACAGTGACTGGTTGTTTTTATGGCACAGTGACATTGTATTTATCTCATAATTGAGTGTGACTGCACAAGCATTAAATATGTATTATGTCACAGTGACATCATATTAGTATCATGATAGTGAAATCACATGCATTACAATGTATTATGTCACAACGCAATCACACCGGTATTATAGGGCGAGATCATCGTGTGGTCACACAGTGATATCTGTCATATCTCACACGCATGGGTATAGTGGACAGAAAGAAAATGAAGTCCGCTACAAGTACAAGTTGCAAGAATGTGAGTTGGAAAGTTGATTGATGGATAAGGTTTAAACAGAATGACATTCGAGACGTTCCAATTGTAGCGGGACCATGCAGTGAAGGTTTTTCTATATATCAGTTAGAAAGAAAACTACAGAACAAGCCTGGCTGCACGCTGCAAGTATACCAAAACAACGACATGATGCATAGCTATAAAATGAAAAACCTAAACGCTGTCCTCGCCCTGCCTAACCCAACGACCCTACAGCGCGCAACCCCTGACGTGAAGCTACCCACACTGTTGCTGATCGTTGCATGACGCCGCAACACGCCGAACAACGGCGTACATGCGCACGGGCGGGCAGGCGGATGAGTGGGCGAACGGCTGGATGGGCAGGCGGAGGGCTGGGTGGACGTGCGAGTGGCAAGGTTCCGTACCACCATGAGCTACCCTTGCTGGTTGGGATGTGGCCGTGACGACAAAGGTTACGGCCGACCCTTTCCCGAGGGGGACAGATTGTCACCTATGCTGTGTCGACCATGGTGGTGAGGGTGAACAAAGGGACCCATTCTCTCCCTACTACTTCCTGATAAGTAACAACCCTTCCTTGTGATATCATAGCAAATGCTAGCTCAAATGCCTAGATGTCGACATCGCAACACAGGGTCATCTATAATTTTTACTCACCCCCCTTCCGCTAGAGATTAATTACCCACCCTTTTTTAGGATGGCATAGCAAATGCTAACTCAAATGCCAGTTTAAACGAAAGTTTGACGTAATGGTGCATTTTTAAAACGCCAAAGTCAATGCATAACATGGCCTGACATCCATATCGGTCCTTGACACTGTCCATACACCACCATCCTCAGGTCTAGTATTAATTAAATCCCTTCTTGTTTAAATATGGAAGCCAGTTAAGGTCATCGTTATACTGCCGAGTTAAACGGCGAGGCGAAGTTGCAGGTGGGGTCACTATCACAGTCCTGAGGGGGAGAATCCATGGGGCATCTTGGCCCCGGAAGGTTTGGAGTTCTACACAGCTGCATGTGCGTTCTAGGTCATTTTTACCATATTCAACTAATGTGTTTAACAAGGAGGTGTTAATATCAGTTTTTAATATTTTTTCTTTGAGGCGAGGTTCCAGGGGCACCCAAGAAAATTCACCGGAGGAGCAATTGCCCCCTCTCGACCCCCTCACCCTGAAGGACTTAAAATGGGACGCAGTGTGCCTTGGTCCCCCGTCAGTAAATATAAATTTCAATTTAATTGTGTACATATCAAGCTGGTCTTGGTTAGGCCTACTTGCTATTTAAAGATACAGTTGAATGTTTAATTTACTCAATAAATGTTTCGTTTAACAAACATTTTCAGTTAGGCCTACTTTGTAAATATACTTAAAATTAAGCAAATTGTTATCTAAATTACGTTTTAACTGTCGTAACTAGTATCGATCGATACCGGACTACTGATAACGCACAAAAATAATTAGTACTTCATAACGCACAAACCTGCCTTATTATGTAATAATAAATACGACCTGAGCTGTTCACTCTATACTAATAAGACCGTTAACTTCTATGATAAAACTTGACTACATTATTTACAATAGTGGTGTTTTGATAATTGACAATTGAATACACGTAGGGCTGCCCGCTGTGCACATGCGCGGATCAACAGTTGCCGTGTATTTGTATATTGAGAATGTTACTTATGTTAGAATTAGGATTGGCTGTTCGGGTTTACCAATGTGTATACACTCACTGGCGCCACATGTGGTTGGATGGGGTTAGTCTATTAAGAGATTGATCACAGCTTAAATGGAATTCAACTAGCATTGACACGGTCAGCTCGTTTCAATTTTATAGAAAAACTGCTATATTGCACCAAATATATATGCATTATTATCGCGCAACATACATAGAAAAAAAAGATTGATTACTTCGGAAAATCGAGTATGAAAAAGGTAAACCTGTCGTAAAATAGATCAAAAATACATTTTACCTGTTTTCTCTGCTTTCATTTTTCAGTGTACTATACTTCGGAAAATGGCTATATCTCGGCTGTTATTATACTTACAGAACTGATTTTTGCACATTTCTTCTGCACATATACAACTAAAAAAACGGTCATTCAGATTTTTAATATGTACATTTTTTCGTTTTTTAGAAATATTTATAAGAAGTTGAAATTTAACTATTTTGACTCATTTTTGTGATTTTTGACCTATATAACACAATATTGCAAGAAAACTAAGACAAACAAGAATGACCGTTTGTTTGTTTCATATTATCTTTATACGTGGATGTTAGTCCTAAATGGCGTCTTACTTTCCCCATTTCATTCAGGCCATGGTATATGTCAGGTATCAACTGATATTTACAATGTCCACAAGAAAATGGGTATGGTAAGACGTCATTAGGGCTATAGGCAATGATAAAGTCTGGGTGCCTATAATGAGAACTCATTGATGTGAAATGGCGATGACAATTAATGACTGTTACCGACACCTTGTGTTACCAGGTGCTTATGGAGATGATTTTTGAGACTGGGGGCGGCCTAGAAAGGTTTATTTTAGGACCGGATTGAAAGCAATGCAGTGCAGGTCACACCGTTACGTTCCTATCGAAATTTAGGGCATGCCGTTATGACGTTAAAAATGCGACTCGTATCTTTTCGTAGCTTTTGCGGGCATTTCCAAAGTATGATTATATTAACATCATACACATTTAGAAAGCGGAGGACTTCAAGATTTATAATATAATGTCATATTATGATTCATTTTATTGTATAATGGCAATAATAAAGAAAAACGTCAAATATTTTTTTAAAATAGACCCTTGTTTGTAACTCTTATTTTTCTCAGATGGTCTGAGATTTTTTTTCCAAACTTGCATGTCTTTGTAGACAAGTATTTAAACTAAAATACCATCACAGGGTTTTTTGTATATTCAAGTTAGTTTTAGAACAATTGATAAAAATATATGTAAAAAATACAAATCTGCCCTTAAAAAATATTTGCTAAATATCTTCAAAACGAAAATCAATATTAAAATACTGCATGACGGTTCTTTAGATAATGGCTTTAAGATTGTCTTAGCCAAATTTAAAAGATTTAGTGCAAATAGTTTACTAGAAATAAACGATTTAAATGATAAAAAATCAAGAAAATTGAATGGTGAGAAAACAGCCTAAACGTATGTAAATCATTGAACTCCAGATGATTACTCCAATAAATTTAATAAACAACATGTTTTTTTTTTAATTGAATGAAAGATGAAACAGAGTTTTATCTATTGCATTCATATTTTAAATACATAATTTTAAAACAATGTATTTAACTCCGAAATTTGAGAGATGTCGGCATCACATATTTCGTTTACACCATTGTTAATGGCCATACGTAGGAGTCCTACTGGGGGACAGGAGTAGTCTGTATAACTGTGTGTTCTACTGCCAATACACATACCCAACGGTCATGCAATTGATCAGTTGGCCTTTCGCTAATTGCATGGTTTGTAGTATTAGTCAGTAGGTAGTCGGTTGAGGTGAGATAATCTCGTTAACTCCTTCCACTGTTCGTAATCTGTAAAGCATGCATTTTACAATTTAAATACAAAAATGCATTCTAAAATACTTAATTTTTTTATCAAACTTTATCAAGATTATGAAAAGAAGATTTCAGAAAGAAAAAAAGTCAAAATTACACCCTGACTAGCGGTAGAGTATGGTGGCTGATAGCGGCCACTCGCAGTCTCGCTATCTCGCCCTTATTCAAACTCTACGTGCACGCGAGATTTT
>JARFOD010040382.1:0-10270 GCA_031763545.1 Mopalia muscosa | reverse complement strand
TAAAGATAAATCACACTAGAACAATAAATAAATGACCTAGTGGTAAAGATAAATCACACTAGAACAATAAATAAATGACATAGTGGTAAAGATAAACCGCATCAGAACAATAAATAAATGACCTAGTGGTAAAGATAAATCCCACTAGAACAATAAATAAATGACCTAGTGGTAAAGATAAATCACACTAGAACAATAAATAAATGACCTAGTGGTAAAGATAAATCACACTAGAACAATAAATAAATGGCCTAGTGGTAAAGATAAATCACACCAGACACTAAATAAATGACCTAGTGGTAAAGATAAACCGCATCAGAACTATAGCCTTTACGTATTTTTATTGAAAATAATCCCAAATGTTGTTAGTAAGTCCAGGTATATCTTGATAGTACATGTAATGCCACAAAACATGCTGTCTATATTGATTTTGTTAGATGCCTGTACAACTCTTATCTTTAATCTATAGCTAAATGTGCACACAAACAATTATATATTTTATTTTATACGCCTAATATGCCTAACATGCCATTTGTCCTGTTAATGAATAAAGATTCAAAGGGGACTTCGGTAGGTGTTTATTGAGGAACTCTTCAAAAAGGCCATTGAGCCGTTTGTGGGAGGGTGGGTAAGGAGGTCCAGACGTTTCATACAATCAACGATTCCACTTGATTGACAGTGTCAGGAGCTTTTTTCTCCCCCGAATCTTAGAAGTATAAAATAACGCCAAGTGTTTTATCCATTTTTGCCTTAATAATAGTTTTAAACCTTTTGCTTATTGAATTTTCTTGGCTCCGTTTTGTGGTCGACTTATGGCATATTTAATATGTTGTTGGTAACATTCATTGCACTTATAAGCACTTTAGTTTTGCATGCAGGTCTAAAGCGGGAAGGTGGGGGAGGGGACACACAGTCGTGTTGATCCCGTACACGGCTTAGCTACGTCAATGTGTTGTGGCAGTGTTATGTTTGCTGTTAAGTTGCTATCATGCAATGCATTATTAATCTGTTGGATTATAATATTGTATTATTTCGTACATTCCCCATCCGCCACTTCTACTGTATTTTCACTGTATAATTGCTCATGGCCTGATGGCTTTTGTCAATAAAGATATATATGTATTTATATATTATTAAATTGAGCGTTGATGCAGCCATATGTGCCCTAATGAACACTTTCGATTTAGGAAATTAATTTCCGATCAATTATGGAGGAGCTCGAATTATAGTGCATAATAAATAAACAGATAGCGCTTTTCGGTGCAGAACCTAATTAAGTGTAATCAATTATAAATGTAGCCAAGCATATTTCGCAATATATCTCATATTAAGTGGGTGTCAAATAGGATCTTTAAAAGATGATTTACAACCAATTAGGTGCGCTTCCTGTTACCGCATTGAGTAAAGGAAAAGAAAAGAAAAAAATTCTTAAAAGATCGTATGCAGCTGGTTCAAATAACGTGTTCTTAGGGTGTACACGATTGAACTTATCTCGTCAGACACAGCTCTTGTCGAGACGAGACTGACAAGAAACCCAACTCTTCTATTCGCGAGTAGGCCTTAGTGCATAAAGAACGAGCTGGAGCAGGATATCCCTGACGTTATGTAGCCTTCATTGATCGACCAATGACTGAACATGTGTTATGACCAATTCTAATATTGCCTAGAAGCGACATTTAATTGGTGTATTTTTTGGGTCAAATTTTCCGTTGGATCTTGTATCCGACAACCGAAACGAAGCAAGTACTGAAGATCTTCAAGACTGATGACAACTTCATGGCGACAACATCGTGATGGTTATACCGAGAGGCTGACCGGTTTGCACAATTCTGATGTTAAATTATGTGGTGTTGATTCCGCCATAAAGGAGGTACTCAATATCATGCAATTTTTGATTATTCATTAAATAACTCCAGAACTCACCCTAAATGAACAAACATATGACTTAAAGATGTTGTTTTGACCGAAGAATGGGCGAGGAGATACAGTGTCAGTACGTCTAAGAAGATAGAATGTATAGCAGTTAACAAGAAGTGTCTGAGAGCGCGGATGGCTTAAATTATCTTGCAAGAGCCAATTTTTGCGTTTAATCGTACGATAGACTTTACGTCCTATGTGTGGTACCTCCATAAAATTTAACTGTAGTGTTTTCTAAGGGTCATTATAATAGCCATACATGTTGCAAGTTAATGTTTTGCATTACCCACTTGTACATGCCGTGTAGTGGCGCGCTCTCAACAAACACACTGGGATTTACAACGATTATCTTCTCGATTAATTAATGTGCTGATAAACGTTACATTAACTAGTATTCATTTAATGACTATAAATCGCAGTAAAACGTATGACTAAAAAGACTGGACGGTTATCTATTTAAAGAATACTTACGATTTTGGACACAAACTGTGTTAGCTACTGGGTTTGAGCGTTTCTATTTGTGTAAATGCCCTACAGTCGATTTTGAAGTAGGACTATATCGTGAATTTAGTAGACTTATCAGCCTATTACAGGTTTAATATCCTGGTGGAAAAATTTCTATAAACATGCCCAAAAAGTGGAAGTTACAGAACCTTTTACTAAAATCCTAGTCTACAGTCGGGACTGAAGAGACTGAGAAAAATGGCGAGTTAGCAACAGATACCTCAACCCGTATTTCTGTATTTTTAACAAAGCCAATATGCGATTTCAAGTCTCGTATAACATATTAAATGTGTCCGGAAGATCAGTATAGCAAACATTATTAACCAGAGCTAATTGAAGCCTGTAATTGAGAAAACTCTTGAAATTACACGGTTATTTGCACTCGAATTCTATATCTCTAAATAAGGGTACATTGTAGACTATAAGGGTTACAGAAGTCTGCATCGCAAACTGTGTATATTAGTGTGATTATCTAAACGTTTGTACCGACAACCAATACAACTTGAGGATTTAAACATTGCTGGTCTTTTTGAGGCTGAGATAATTTTCAGGGCAATGTAAAACACCAATCAAACAAATAAATCAATAAAGCGCTATTTTTTTTACATTTTAGGTTCAATACATTGATTGATTGATTGATAGGTGTTTTATGCCGTGCTTAATGGTATTTCACGTATATGACGGCGGTGCATTCGAACAATAATTGACACTAGCACAACTAAGATGTGAAGCATTTCCATAATGTTGGAAAGTTAATTTTCATCCAGTGCTATAGGTAAAAACAGCATTCCCACTAAGCAAACAAACTGCCCTCAGCCAGAGGGCAAGTTCAATACAAAACACGGGTTTAAATGTCGATAGCATTAAGGTAACCATGGTTTCATAACAGAGCTTAATAAATATCTGACGACCTGTTGTACAATCCTTCCATTAGCTATAATTTTGTTTTGTTCATGAAACCAAACTTGACACAATAAACCCATTAACATTTACATTTATATACAGTTGATATCAAACGTATGGTGACATCAAGGTCCTTTCCTGACATTTAATTTATGTCAACGTAATATCGGCTTCATTTTGCCTATATAATAAACTCCAGGCTTCCCTTCAATGAAGTACAAGATACTTTGGCTAATGTCTACATAAATCATTACATAATCTACTAATGACGCTAATTAACGTAAATTTAGTAGCTGACACGACCATAAATATTTCCATAGACCACATACAGAGGTACGTCTGTTTCCGACACTTATTTTATGGTGAACTATAATATAATAAGGAGTTTATATACGATGGCTAGACTTGGCATGGATAACAACTTCTTAGTTTATTGGAAACATCGTTTTTATCTTATTCCAAAGATCGCTTGATTGTAAATAACTAAAATTGACAATTCATTTAATACGTTGACATGTCTTAAAATTTTAACACTTTTTTGTTATTCAATTTGTTTCTCTTTTGGTGTTTACTACCAAGCGTGCATTGATTAGACTTTTTCTTTAAATATAGAACTTTAGATATAAATATATTATATTATGTTCGCTCCACAGCGTAGCGGAAATACCGCTGAATGTGGCGTCAAACAATAATCAATCAAGTGCTTGAAAAACTTGACATCTGCCATTGGAATGAGATAGAACCGTACTATCCAATAAACTAACAAGTTGTTACCCATACCGATTCTTCCCATCTTATAAGTAGTTCTGACTTCTAAATGCCACTTAAAGAATCAGTCATCATTTCTACAGTTTTAATTAACTAACTGTTTAACGTTAAATCTCACACTAAAGAGCATTTCGTTTGTTTTATAACGATGCTCTGTAGGGTTAAAAAAGGCAGTTGGAAAACTATTTCATTCATTCTCTCCGCAATGGTCCTTGAAGATTCATTTTTTCTTCGCAATGGTCCCTGAAGATTCATTTTCTCTCCGCAATGGTCCCTGAAGACTGCGTCAAGTTAGCTGCCCGATGGCTGCACGGAGGGAGAGAGGTCAACACGAAAATGCCTACCAAGTCACGCATCGGGTGCGTTAAACATAGTTGTAACCTGTGCACTTTGTACCACAATTTAAGTTCAAGAATCTCGTGTAATTCTAACCTCTTTCATTGTGGGACAAGATTAATTTAAATAATTATGTTTTATACGGTTGCTCTGGAAACAGTTGATAACGTGGTGCGCTAACTATTTTAGGTCAAAGTTGTCGCACATTTAGTTTGTGACGACATTTTTTCTGGACAACGAACAAAGAGACCAAGGGAACGTCCAGTATTCGTTGTATGATGAACATGTATAAAGTTGAGTCCTTCAGAACAATAGCGGTCCAACTCCATATTTATAGAAAGAGATGCAAAATCTAGGTGAGATATGCTAAATTGTATATAAACATGAATACATCGCTATTTAATAAATGAGACAATGCAAAGATAGTCAATCAATATCAAATATCACCGTAGTTACTTTGGTGCTGAAATATAATGACGGTTCCTTTACTGAAATTTACAAATCACAATGTGTTGACCCCAATGCTTCACAAATCCTCGGCCCATTCTTGTAAACGCTGTAAAACTTAATCAGTTTCCTAGCAAGCTCGTCTTGTCACATTTAATCTGACTAATAGTACAAGCGAACTGGAGCAAAAGATTTTAGACGGTTCGTCGATTGTAGTATAATGATTAATAATAATAATAATAACCTTTTTATTTCATAAACTTAATAATAATAATAATAATCTTTTTATTTCATAAACTAAGTCCATAGAAAAATTACAGACGGTTGCAAAGTGTTGTAACACATATATTGCACACACACTCGCACACATAGGGTTTGTTAAATACTGCAATCTCTTATCGTCATGTAGATAATTGATAATTGCAATGATTAAGCAGCAGAATAAACTATTCATTGTGTAATTAACACTTCTCTGGTACTTAGACGCGTTTATATAAAGTGCAAGGAAAGTTCTAACGAAATAATGTAAAAATAGCCTAACACAACACACCAAAATAATTCCTATCCACGCATTTATTTGAGTTTTGTTAACGTCGTACTTGAGGTTATTTCACTTATTTGGCGACGAGCCGGCGCGTTTGGTCAAGGAAACCATCCTCAATGTCAATGCAACAAATTAAAGGCGCGACAGGAAAACATGAAGTGATTCAAATAAAAAATGAAAACGGCTTACCACATTCGGAACAGTTCTGTAAACGAGACATCCGTTTGAAAGTGGAAGAGAAGGCACTGAAAATACACGTTGATCTTCTATTGACAAAACGACATCTGGCATTAGAGAACACGCTTAAATACAGCGTGGATTTCTCGAAGCAGGCTGTCTTTCGGTCGATACATTTTACATGGCTGTACGCTTTCGCGACAAGCACGCCAACACCTGATCAGCGGCAAACACCACATCAGCGACTGAAGAGCCTAGGTGATTAGTACCCTGATCGGTAACGTTTGTGTTTACATTCGGCCGGACGTGGATACGCCCTTCAAATTACTCGCTTGTATCACGGTGAGATTTGTTTTGCTGCTTTACGGTTTCTCCAAAAAGGTGTATTAGGAAGGGAATAGTTGCACAATAAACGCCAACTGACTTCAAGTTGGACAGAGAAAATATAATAAAGTAGTAGCGGAGCAATCCGAAGGCTACTAACAGTTGGCGAAAAAGAGAAAACAAATTTACATTTATCTATTAAACCGTGTCACTCAGTCTTATCAAACAATTTTCTTCTTTCGGTAATAAAAAGTAGTCCCGAGACAGAAACGTCGAATTGTATAACTATACTTCTTTGAGTGGCATTTAGAACTGGGATACAAAAGCCATGGTCATTATACAGGTTCCGGTTGCTTGAAGCACTATAAAATTTAACCCTGAATTAGATGACGTCACGCCATGTTGTAGGTCTACCTCTAACCCGGTATAAGCGATTTAATCCGGTGTTAACGACTAATACTCTTTCGAGCAACTGGCCCCAGGTGTTTAGGCTAACTACTTTGATAAGGTAACACTGTGTGTAGATAGATCAGGTAACATGGATAGGATGAGGCTGGGTTAACGAGAGTCAGATTTGATAAGATCATCGTATGCAAACAGCATGTAGAAGTCCATGTCTCTATTCAATTGAGGTTTTGAGCTTCTTTGTTCCAGATAGTGTATATCCATAAAAGTCCAACTTAAAAGAACCGACATAACTTGAGAGGGAAAGTCTCGAGGTAACAGACACTGATTGGATCTCTAGTCTAGAATGAGATGTCTACCTAGTACTATTCAACTGTTTATCATTTAACAGTTTCAGAAATTTTATCTTCAGTTCATTCCTATTTCCTTGACAGGTGGCAACAAAGGTGGGAAACTGGTACTTGTGCTAGGTTCTATTTGCGGTTCCAACCTTCAGTTTTATTTAAACCTTTTCTTCTAAATAACAGAAAAGCTGAATCATTAATTTACCAACTCCTATCCAATCATTTCCCTGTTAACTGATACTTATTTAGAATTAATCAGCACCATGATGGTACATGTGACACCTGTGATGTACCTGATACTATTGACCACTTTTTACTACATTGTCAAAGACATAATGCTCTACGTCGAAGTATGTTTTTTTAAAATTCAGCATTTAGGTATCTATCGTATGTCCCTTGATAATATTTTAAATCCACCTTCTGCACAAAGGTCACAGATTTTTTAAAGTTTTATCAGATTTCCTTCTAAGCTCAGGCAGATCATATTAACTGGCATATAAATGACACATGTTTTATATACAGTTTGTATATTTTTATGTATGTTGGTGTATATGTATATATTGTGCTCTGTACAATCCCACATCTCCTACTTAGTTTGTAATCCTACCTACTCCCGCTTATCTACCTTGTCATGTCATATATGTGTCCTCAAATAATGCGCTGTTGATATTATGTGTAGAATCTGTTGATCTATTTGAATTAATATGTACGGGCAATAAAATAATATCATGTCAAGTTTCTGGAGCGCATCAATCTCGATTAGGACGATTTGAATGCGCCATTCAAACAAACAAACAAACAAACTGTTTATCATTCGATATAAATGGCATTGCGTTTTTGATAAGCTTTTAAAGCTTGTAGGGGATATCACATTTCTCCGTTCTGCACTGAAAATTTCAGAAATATCTTTTTCGGCGTTTTTGTGTTTTACTCTTACACAAACTGAAATTAAACTTTTGTTTAATAGACATTACATAAGCAGCTTATCTTTAAAAAAGCAAATGTCTCGTCCATTGCTCAATGGCATCTAGGTCCTAATGCCATCCAAACTCTATTTTAGCTAGAATACATCGGCATTGTACTATTAACATAGAAATTCAAATGATATATTTTGAATAATTGAGGAGAGGCAACTTTGCTTGCTTCCCGTGGAATCCGAAACCGGGACCTTTGGGTTACAGGCCCTAAACTCCACCGATTGAGCTACAGATACACCTACCGAGAATCTTCCATGATTTAGCCACAAGTATGGCATAAATTCGGTTATACAAACAAATTGCACAGTATATATTGTTCACGAATTATAGGCCGAAGGAGACCGTATGCTATCAATTTGTAACAGTTAGCACATGCAACGCTACTGTGAAGCATTCGTGAGATTTGACAATGCTCAACGGATATCTGTAGAATTTCGAATAAGAACGCTCTCAAGGGTTGTTAAAGCGCAGAATCTAATTGAAGACACGGCTGCTCACAGAGGACCAAAAACAACGTCTCCTAATGGGAGAAAGTCTCATTGGTACCCTGCGGTCAACCAACTTGGGCAGAGCAATTAGTTAGGCAGTCAGTACATCCCCAACAATTTTTACAATGAGTTCACAATGCCCTGAAGCTCGACGTGCCCAGTCTCTTGACTGAGGTCGCAGTTCGAAACAACACATCATTATTGATTGTCCTATTGTACTACGAAATATCTTGGACAAAATTTATATACAAACCCAAATCAATTGTAGATCAAAAAGTGCCATTAATCAGAAAATCTTAGTAAAAAAAGGGATTCTCCCAAACAACGTTTTGATTTGCTTGTGTTACGTTGTTGCGACACAGAATTTTGTGAACTGACAGTTATGTAACAACCACACTGCAACGAAACAGAAATGGAATAGCTCCGTTGTTATATTGTGGTTGCATCATGCAACCTTTTCACAACATTGTTATTACGTTGTATAAAACGCTACCAATTCACAACTAAGTCACACTGAGTCGATTTGTGTTGTTACAACGTTAAACAACAACGCTTTCCTGTGACGTTTTGACAACGTCATCATAACTTTGTATCAACTGGTACAAACCAAGAACCAAATTTCTGTGTAGATTTATGTTGCAGTAATGTTGTTATTTGGTTACTGTGCAACGTTAACAATGTATAGCTGGTATACAATGTTGCATCTATGTTGTGAAATAACTTTAAATACGCCATAAACCCAATCAAACAAACGCTTTACCAACAATGCAGTCATATCCTTTTTTACAGCGTATCTTTGCCAGTCTATTGAGAGGACAGAAAAAACGAACTCGATAAATCTGTGATAAGTATCCTATCCGATAATTAATTTTTGACCAAGACCATGCAGTGTTTCCTTATCTCTACTACACATATTGTTTTTCGTGGGAAGATGTGGTTTATCGCAAAACCACCTGGCATCTCCACTTGGGAGTAATTGGCTCGAGACTATAAACACTTGTTCTTTTAAAGATTTCACTTCTTTTAACGGAATTCACATATCGCTTCGATGTTTTAATTTTCACATATCTTTTATGTGTTTGGTAAAACGACCAGAATTATTGCTCAATTGTACAATCACACAGTTAATGTCCTTGACTGGAGAAACTTAACGTGAACCCAAAAATCAACAGAATGTCTTTGGCAAGCTGATACAGCTGACAGGATGTTATGAGCCCTCCGAGACTCGTGTCTCTATTATCGGATCTCTGCAGCCGTAGACCAAAGTACTATTCGGTTAAATCATTTGCACAAATGAACTGTGACAATAAACGCTAGTCATGCTACAGAACATCTTCGCTAGCCAAGAGTTTGTTCTTAGCTATTCTGCATTACAACCCCTGGCGGATTGCTTGCATAGAACTAAACGCTACTGTCAAGCGATTGGTTGGTTGCATGGGACGTTCTACGCAACCAATCAAGTGTTGTGTTACAAGAGCACTCTTCTAGTAAAATACAGCAATAGTCAATTATGAAATTTTTTTAAGTGTTGTTGAAAAAAGGAAACATTCGGGGTATACGCCAAAGGTGCTTTAAAGAATGAAACAAATTCTCAAAACTAACGTATAACATTCAAAATATGTTATCAGCGCTTTAAACCTGGTCACTTCCGACAAGGCGCTCGATCCGTCGATTGCTGGTATGCATAGTCTCTTGGAAAAATTCTCTTGGCTTAGAGAATATGGTTTCAGAGAGACGCATGGTTTTTTTCGGGTGCTCTGTACTCAACGAACTGTATTGCCATTAAAGTGTGTATGGAACATCATTGATTCCTAAGTGTTATATTAAACTTACATTTTTTAATTAATATATCAAAAGGTTCGAAACATTGAGTTCTGATAGCAGAAAGATCAACCACAGTTTTGCCACCAGCACAAAGAATAAACTTTATGTCACTAATGCTGTAAAACAGATGATTAGATCAAAATGTCACAATTGTCTCCCTCGATAATTTTTTTCAGGTGAATCGTTTATCAAGAATCATTTATTTTAATCACAACCTAAAAAGGTGCAAAGATAATATATTAAATTCTATATATGTTATATAAGTGATTTATAGCATTAACATTTCGATATTTCCACTTATACATTTATCCT
>JARFOD010040381.1:0-23721 GCA_031763545.1 Mopalia muscosa | reverse complement strand
GAAGTCAGAACTCCAAAAGGACAGATTAAAGTATGTGCCACGGGTTTTCGCTCAACGAAAGTTTGGGGGGGATCTGTGGGCCAAACGTTAACATTACGGCTTATGGCAAATTAATGGTGGTCTTATGCCAAAGGAAGCCCTTCTCGACGCCACCTAGCAATAATCCAGGACAATCACAAGACAAACACACCACAAACAGATCAACTTCCATCTGCTCCGTGGGCATAAGCAGGGAGCTCACTCCCAGCCACCCATTTGATATATTGAGAAACAAGTCTACCCTATAGATACCACGTGGGGGAGTGGGTGGGCCGTGGCCCTGCAGAATACTCCCTTGGCTTCCTCGGTTGATCGTAAGAGGCGAGAAAAGTGGTTGCTTTCTATAAGTGAAATACCCTTGAGTACAACGTTAAACACCAATCAAACAAACAAACAAACAAACCCTATAGATAAACGTCAATGTAATGTAATCAACAGGGTTTCTAGATATATAGAAGTTCTTTTAAATTCAGAGGAAAATACTCTGCCGAAAATAATGTTGAATTGAGCCAAACAACCCAGCGAAAGTGGAATGACTTGGAATAACTTTTACGGAAAGCTAGAGAAGAGGTCCCCCATGCCTTAGTGAATCTGAAACACATTTAATTAATCTAATGGACCAACTTTCCTCACATGTTGACTTAATTTTGGAGAAATAAATATATTGTGTACACACATTTTCCAGAACCAAATCGAATATAGATACTCCATCGGTAATATTTTTAAAAAAACAAAAAAAACTGTAGCATGTTATGGAATTCATATTTATTTTACATGTCTAACACAAAATTTTTATCAAATTGACAATGTTATTGTCTTTTATCACTGAAGACTGTTGCAAACATTATTGTATCTTAATACATACAATAATTCTTATTCATCAGACAAAATGCTGATTTTATAATACATGGGACTATGTTAGAATGTACAGACAGACAAGGCACACTGGGAAAATGTTTGGAATCATTCATTATTATTATCACTAGAAACAAAACTAAGAGCTTTCTTAGTAACCTTAAGACAATTTTCAAATAAATTGGACTATTTTCATTTCTTAGCAGTAAGAGATGCCATACAAAAAACTTTTCCATAGAGATTTAGACAAGAACAAAGTTTTTTTTTTTTTGAAAAAGGCTGTTTCTTTGACCAAATTAAAAATAAAGACTCACAACATAAAACAAAACAACAGATAATAGAACTGATTAAACTTTCTACTAAATTCCTCATAATATTTCAATAGCCCCATGGACAGGGTAAAAACAGTCCTCTGGCTGTAATCGATATTCCAAGAAAACCATTCATTGATCAGTTGGTGTCTCAGGCCTTGCTCAAGAATGTTTCAATTGCATGATGACTGCATATTCCAAGGTAACTCCATACAAACGCAACCAGAAGGTTAGTAATTTGACATATCAGAAAATTATTCTTTCCCAAAGCTAAGTAAAGATAGCATTGCTTAGTCAAGAAATCCATGAAAAGATATTTCTGATAATCAGCAATAACAACAATAAGCAATAACAACAATTGCTAGTTTGTTTTAAGATTATACACAATTTTGTCACTGATTGATTAATTTGTGTTTTACGCCATGCTTAAGGGTATTTCACTTATACCACATGACATGTATCTAAGAATAATTGACACTGGCACACCCAAGCCTTTTCATAATGTAGGAAAGTGAATTTTCCTCCATTGCCAAGTAAAGACATCGTTGCCACACTTAAAACAAACTGCCCTCAGCCAGAGGGCACTTCGTCTGATATATCGCTATGTGTGAAGGAAATCAGTTAAGTTGTCAATGGCAACATAAAATTACAAGTCGCAACACAAAGATCATCTTCATGTTACCTTTTTGGTCAATGAAGCTAGGGCAACAGGATTTTCCTTGCAGCGGCCAACAAAATCAATTGCAGAAAATGTATACCATAACATAAATTCACTTATATGTGTCTACAAAAAGAAGTTATATGTATCTCTGGAAATTAGATACAATTCAAACTTTGATTTACTAAATTAAATGTAACAAATCCGCTTTCATAAAGTAAGCATAACATAACATAACTTCTAATACTATATTTAGTATTATTACTAAATATACTTCTACAAATCTTACTACGTTAACTTAAACACACAAACAAGTGACATTATGGCACAAACAAATGACGTAAAGACGCAAACAAAAAATTGACGTTTGATGCATAAAGATGACACGTGATGAGTTCTATAACACTACCAAATGATTCTATGACACGAACAACACAGATGGCACATATTGAAATTAATACTGAACATAAATACTATCACCATTCTGAACACAGGTACATGTATTTGTACGCATTCACATTGTATCCAGACATAACTGAGTCTAACTAGTGTATTAATATGGGCATTTATGGTAGAAAAAAAACTGAGCAGGGTCAATTCAGTGTAAACAAGAACAATTACATGTCAATTTGACCTAGCATAACAGTATATCACACTGAAGTAATTTAAAGAGCGCTACAATTTGAAAAGTTGGATAACGGGCAAGACTATCATGGATTCCAAAAGAGAGTTCCTCAGTTAGCAGGCCTGGGGCTTACAAAAATAATTACTAACAAGTTTTTTACACCTGGCCTATTTATTGTACGTACCAGTGATTTAAAATATTAGGTATTAACATTTTTATATTGAGGATCAATAACACTTGTTGTTGTGCGTGTGCATATCTCATAACTGCCAATGACAGTCAAAAAGGGAAACAATCTTGTGGCAGGATCAGTGAGTTGATTGTCTTTTTTTAATTAATTTTTCTTACCCAATCATCCAATCCGTATTCCTCTACACCGCATTCAGCCTCCTCATACAAAACATTTTATTATTTATTTCTAAAATCTGTCCATAATCCAACTTTTTCAACTAGTGTGGCCTAATCTCGTTTTGAAACAATAAACAATAATCATCCAAAACAATATAATAAAAAAAAAAAAGACAAAAACACTATTCTTAATCTCAATAAACACTCTCTCTGACTCCCTAGTTTTGTTGCTATTTACTTTGTTAGGGGGCTTGTTTGATTGGAGTTTAACATACTCATGGGCTTTATCACTTATGTGACAACAGATTGTCCACTTCACACCTGTTCCTTGTCTAATTACGGTGGAAAACTGAGAGTAAACCTAGTAAAAAAACACCCTAGCAACTGCTGGTCCTAGCCATAGCATGTGAGTCACTCATTTATACGTATGATCGACAGACTGACTTGATCCCGTGAACAGTACATCAGAGTAGGAATAGTAAGCGCAAACACTAATCGTTAAGCTGCAGGCTGTTATTTGCAGGCTTCAGTATATTGAAGACCAGAGTGTGCTATTTTCAACATCTGCACTCTGCTTTTACTTGTATATGTATGGAAAATGGATCGGTGAACAGGCATTGTGTATGTAAACTATAACTCTAGTTCATGATGGTGTGGATTATATTTTCCTTATTTCCTGGTAACAATTTGCCTGAGTGATCTAGGTGACTGGCATTTACTGCTGGACTTTGGTGTCCTTCTCTCGACGGTTTTGGGTTTGATTTCTAGATGTTTCAGCTTGCTAAATTACCTGAACTAGAATATGTTCAACAAAAGAAAGTGTAATCCCAAAATAGCGAAAAGATTAAATATTCCTTGTCTAAACAAAACAAAAATAATTTGACAAATGTGTCTTGTTAATACAAACAAGTACATATAAATACAGGAAACAATGTACATGTGTACAGTTGTACAAAACGATAATTGTCAACAAAATAATCAATTATACAAATCCTAAACATTCTACTGGCATTGAAGACTGAGTAAAAGTACTATGAGTAACCCAGTTTTTGGTTCTGAGTCTAGAAGCCCTACTTCTACACAGGAAACACATGTTTATTCTTCAACATTCACTAAAAGTCTAGAAATAATATCACAATGTTAGAAAGGCAAGAGAATATTTGAGGTTTGAGCAAAGTACATGTAAGACCTGACACTAGCCTTTCAATTATTAGGCCATGACCTATGATAGAGTTGTCAAGAAAAACAAAACAAAAAAAAAGACAAATTTTCACCTGGCTTATGATACATCATAAGGTGCACATAATTTATATTCAACATATATTACATTTTTATAGAAATTTCCTTATTGTTCTACAGAATAATTCACCTTTCATGTCACAATGACATTTTCGAAGCATCATTAAAATATATTAAGATAAACTTTCAAACTCTACAAATACTTCTTATTCTATACAAATTATTTTTTCATGGCTGTTGTAATATAAGACCACTTTGTCATACAGTATCTACTAACATTTATATTTAGTTCTCCAGAACACTTGTCTGGGGCTCAATTTGCTTGCAATTTTCTTCATCTATAGGATAGGGCATAGGACATATTGAAATGAATCCTTTGCTAGCTCAATGAAAGAAGCTGGCATCACACACTAAAGATAAATCTCTCACACATTGTAGTGTTCATTTTTATTTTCTGTTTCTGTAAAACAAGAAAGACTGCGATGGAAAACAGATTTTATTCTACCTCACTTTCCTTGATGATTTTGACGATGGCATGTCTCCATAGAAACCAAGCAAACTTTCCACTGATTCAGCCCTGTAGCGTTTGCAATGATAAGATGAGAAACTCCGGGCGACACAGTAGGCCTTCAATGAACTCTGCTCACAATGCCCACGCTCTTATAAATTCAAAAGCTGCTTTCTGTGTCATGTATGCCATCAACTTGGGTAGAAATGGTCATGAAAACGACCTAGGTATAGATACAGCTGCCATTTTTATGCCAAAAAACACTTGAAACATAACACATCATATCATGATTACACTGTTATGGTCATTATGGCAGAACCAAATCTAGACTTCCTGTGTTCCTGTTCATATTGTTACGGCCAATCTGTTCAGCCATGGGGGATTTCAAGGATATTTATATAAACAACAAGCTTTTATTTCACGCTTGTCTTTTTTCTGAAACAGAGAAAAAAATACCAGTCCAATAATTGTGTGGTAAAGTAATAAGTTTGATTAGGAGAAGAAATGCGTAAACACAGAGCTTTTCTTCGTTGTATTATTTAAGATATTCAACATGTGTACATCCTTCATATAAGATTACACGAATAAATAGATTAGTCTGTGGGATCAAAAGCTTTTGTTACTATTGGTCTGTTTTTTATTATGTGTATGGCAACAGAAAGAAAGTTCTTAGTTTAATACAGGGCTTGCCTTGCAGCTCCTTAGTTTAACACATATATTAATTCCTCAGCCAATACTGGTCCCCAAGTGATGTCATGGTACTTGTAGGTTTAAGTATTGCAGAAAGTACCCGACATGCACTCAGATAAGCAACTTCGGTGCTTTTTATCTATTAATATGCAAATACAAATTTTTGGAAAATCATAAACCTTTTTTTCGATAGTATGATTGATGCCATATTCCACACTTAAGGTTTTTTCACTCATGCCAGTGCGCCAGCTGAATGAATGAAGAAACCACCCTTGATGTCAACACCATAAA
Organism: Mopalia muscosa; assembly: GCA_031763545.1. Classification (NCBI taxonomy): domain Eukaryota; kingdom Metazoa; phylum Mollusca; class Polyplacophora; order Chitonida; family Mopaliidae; genus Mopalia; species Mopalia muscosa. Next base: position 18,157 of record JARFOD010040381.1, on the reverse strand, counting down.
CAACCAAGAGAGGGTAAATAAAGAAACACCGTAAAAAGTAGCTGCTTTTTCCCCTTATCCTCAGGAGCACCTGGGCAACAGGCAACCGTAACAATTTACAAAAAGAAAAACACTGGATTATCTTGTGTAAGTGAACCCTTGCAAAAAAAGACAGATTTAAGACTTACTTTGCGGAAGAAGAGGTTGTGGAGGTGGAAGCTGCTGTGCTGGCTTTCCTGACAGAACCAGCACTCTTCTGACCAATAGAAGAGGCATCTGATAACAGAGAATTATTCACAATTACCATTAAGGTTATAACAATATTATAAGCTGTTTACTCACAAGTATTCCCTCTATAGTACAAGTACAATGTTTTTATTTGAAGTATCAGATTTAGGGTTTCCAGTCGACTTTGTTTAAGGTTTGATTTAATATTAAAGTGTTTTAGTTATATTAAGAATTAAAACTAATCCAAAACTAACTTGCTACATTTCTTATAAATGGGAGTAATGTACATACATTAAAAAAATGCATCAGTATAAAAAATAATTGGCCTAGAGAAAAAAAAAACTATCCATTAAAAAAATACAGTACACGACAACATAAAACACCGCCAGATAAACACCGTAGGCTCAATAACATGATCATCATCTTTAGAATTGAATTTCATGAAGGACTTACCGCTACTGGCTGAACTGGCACTATTCATGGATCCCCTTCGAGCCAATACGCTATTGTTTACAGACAGGTTACTTGTTTTCCTTAAGAAAAACGGAAACAAAAAAAGTCCCCTTCCTTTAATAACTCATATAAGTACATTCTGGAATTAGAAAATGTATTTGTAGCCTAGCAACTAATGCTTTTCAATTACAAGTTTACAAGTTACAAATAATTCGACAGATACTACTTTTCTTTCTTTCTTGTATGGTTTTTTTATTAATCACCCACATGATCTGTATAGTCAGTCCATGGACTCCAGAACAATAACGAAGTACTTCAGTATTTTTAAAAAATAATATCTGTCGCCAGAGATATTAAATACATAGGTGAGAAAATCTTCCATTAAGAAATTGAAAATTTTGAATGTGTATGTTACAAATTTTTCTTCAAGCTGTATATTTTTTTGTGGCTAAGCTTCTCAATGTAAAACATCTACAGAGCTAGTCAGTCGTTACCTATTCGCCGTAGATGCTGCACTTTGTGAATTACCACGACTACTGGATTTTGCTGTCTGAGTTTTACCACTGGGAGTTGCTACAAAAAATAAAACATTATGGAGACATTGTATTAACAGAAATAATTAATGTATCTCATTTAAAAATGTATGCGTTCTGCTTCAAATATTAAGAGTTTTTTTACAACGTTTCTACCAGCCCGCGGGTGTGACTCAGTGGTAGGAATTGTGCTTCTAAACTGAACCTGATTTGATTTACCGTCACCGAATTGTGTCAGCCTGTTGACCATCAGGTATATGAGTGAGTCCCATGTTGTGGCTCCAGCCATCGCGGGGGGGTTTTTTACGAAGTTTACGAGTTGACAATCCATTGTCATATAAGTGAAATACCCTTGAGTACGATGTTAAACACCAATCAAGCAAACAAACAATCTACTATATATCGTTGAAACCCTGAAAAGTGCATAGGCATAGAAAAATACATTTAATTGTTCTCAATTGATGATATGTTATAAATAAATAACCAGGATAAATAACAAACAAATATATTTTGAATCTGGCTCAATCATAGAGTACCCAGAGTTTCCGCTGCCAGGGTTAATATAACAGCATTATGATAAAATGTAAAATAAACATGTATATCTAAAAACTGAAACAATTTTCACAAGATTTGTTTGATTAGTGTTTCATTTTATACTTAAAAATAACACCCCCATGATTGCACATGTGTGAGTCGTTTATATTCCTGATGGTCAACAGATTGATTCGAACGGCACATTGAAGCAGGATTAGAAGGCAGACACACTTACCACTATGCCATGGCCACCACAATACATGTCTAGCCGATATGCCTGAGGTCCAAGCGGTATAGTGAAGGAGAATCAGAAGTTTAACATGCTTATCACTGAGCATAGGCTATGGATTCATATAATTTATTGTTTGTTTGTTTGGTTGGTGTTTACGGTCGTACTCAAGGGTATTTCACTTATATGACCACGGATTGTCCACTTCAGAATGTACAATTATTCGGTGGAAAACCAGGAGGAAACCTTGTAAAAACCACCTCACGCGAATGGCCGGAGCCACAACATGTGACTCGCTCATATACTATAAATTATTAAGGTATTGCTCTCATAGTTTTTATTCTTGAATATGTATCTTGTTCTCTACAAGGAATTTTCTGACAGGATATGTAAAAACTAAAAGAATTTCTCTTGAAATTATCAGACAGGGCGAAAAAATGTGCAGAATACATTATGCTAATTTCCTAATGGAGACATTGAATATAACTTATGTTTATTAAAAGAAAACTTCACACTATTAAGAGGTATATTTCATAGCAAGCAAGCTCACCCATGATTTATTGATAGAATATTTGGTTTTCACTAAGAAGTTAAGTATAGTACAAGAGTATTGTAAACTGAAGAATGAAAATGAAAGACTCATTTGATCTCTTTCATTTATTCATTTCTTTGTCTTGTGAGAATGGCAAAATAAAATGCCAATCAATTGAGATAAAGATAAGTCCTTTGTTCTTTATAGTTATGCTTCTCTTGCCTAATTAATTTATAGTCACCATGATTTAGGTAGGAAATCTACATTACAAGAAATCACACACAAAAACACACCACACTGCACATATATAATTATTGAAAAGATACATGAAAGCCACACAAATGCAGATTCCTAATATACTTGATCTATTTCCGATACACAAATGATTCTCAGACCTGCCTACACCAGAAAAAATTTATGTGTAAAAAAATGTTTACAATGTGTTTAGGAGTATTTTCTTACAATTTTGTGTATTTTTGTAATAAACATATCACAGAACATAGTTTTCTGCATATTTTGATGGCCTATTAGTGTATTTCACAAAACTTATATGTGTATTAAATACTCCAGCATACACTGGGTAGGCAGGTGTGCATGTCAAAGGCCAAAGGTATGTATCTTACATGACGACAGTTCAGTGTACCTCAACAGTTAGCTACAATACAGAGCAGTATTACACCCTGCACATACTGTGTCCTCTCTAACGTTTCGGACACTGTCATTTTTGGACGGTCTCCTAGGGATGACAGAAAATGACCAAGCAGACCTCTTCCTGTCTAAATTAAGTACTCCCCCCTGTGACCAGCTGAACACCGAGAAAATAGGCTCCTTAAACAAGTGGGCACCCAAAATATAATATGCCTAAATTGATGCCACCAAATTAATAACTACAGAACTAGCCATGACTAGTGTCAGGTAAAATTTGGACAGAATCCTGGAAAAAGTTGAGAAAGTTCCTTGGTGCTACAAATGGTGTAACAAATGGTCTAAAAATTGTCCAGAATTTTCCATTTCTATTCTGTAAGTGTTTGTTTACAGGACTAGTTACGTCACTGATGACATAATGTAATATACTTAGTTACAGTAATGTGAATAATGAGTTAAACTACTGCCTTCCAATGTTTAACCCTGAATTGGCAATCAAACAATCAAACAAACTTTATAGTCGTTTTTTCCTGAGAAAAAACTGTTGAACTGATTGACAATGTCCAGTTCAGATTTCAACAATAAAGAAACAGTTAACTAAATAAAAACCTTGAAACAGAATAGCTCACATTCTATATCTTATCAATGTGAACAAAAGAATCAATCATTTTAGCCTAAGTTTGACATCAAACTATAAATCACTAATAAAAAACTCTTCTACAGCCCACAAATATTTGGATTGTAACAAGTTGAAGGGTCCAACCAATTTATCTGTACCCGTAGCTTGGAAGATTCAGAATTTACTTTCTAGATGGTCCACTCTCTATCATCAGCAGTGATAAAATAAATATGTTTCCCTAACAACGGTATGATGCAACAGTCTAAGGTGGAGGAGTTTATAAATTCAAGGACCACAACCAAACAAACATTTCTAAATAATAATGGCTGGTTTCAGCACCATCATCGGCAAGATATGTCTGCACTTAAGTCCACAAGCTAGAAACAAAACGTTTTTATCAAACAGCAAACAGCTTAGTCTTTGAAATTTGGCACACACAATCTTTAGGCCATTATCTTAAATACTGTCACACTTTTTTATATTGATTTTCGTTTTTAAAGTATCAAGCAAATATTTTTAAGAGCTGATTTGCATTTTTAAAACATATTTTTATCAATTGTACAAAACTTACTCTAATTTAGAAAAAAACTATTATATATTGATAGTATTTTAGTTAAATGCTTGTCTACAAAGACATAAAATTTTGAGGAGGCAAAAAATCTCCAACCATCAAAAAAAAGAATTACAATACAAGGTCCATTTTTTAAAACTATTTGATGTTTTTGTTTATTTATGCCATTATAAAATAGAATGAAACATAATATAACATTATATTTAGAAGACCTCTTAATATATGTGTTGTAAATATAGTCATTCTTTGGAAATAACTGCAGAAGCCACGAAAAGATAAGGGTCACATTTTTGAACTTCTGGCTAGTTGTAGAGTCTTTAACTTTGTGTAGAGGATATGTTTTGTATTGTCCCTAAGTTCGGAGAGCACCAGGACAACAATAGGTCCCTCAGACCGCATGCATAGTTAAAATTACATCTTAAACAGCAACACAAAACATGAACTATATAACCAATTAACTATTCTGTAAATGTCCAACCCAAAATCTAATACATAAAGCCTTTACATCAGTACATTGATCGCTTCAAACACAGCATGCTTTTAAGAGACAATAACCTGAAGGTGATTGACCGTATAGAGACAAACCTCTTTGGAAAGAAGAAAGTGAAGAAAGAGGAAGAGGAATTCTTGTGTCCTCCATACGACACAGTGAGAGATTCACCTCTGTGAAGTCTTTAAAAGAAAAATCAGAGGAAATAAAAATAGAGATAGGTGAAATAAAAGAAATCACACTGTCTAGAGAATAAATGTTGTATATTGAGAGAAAGATTTCAAATAAAGTAAAAAAGACAAAGAATTAATTTTGTGGAGAATTGAGTAAAGAAAATCTTGTTAAAAGGGAACATCTCACCACACAACTAAAAATATACTGGGTAAAGAACATGTAACATAGCAGTTTGCTGAATGATGAAGTAGCTATAATTCATAATTTATTTATTTTTATTATGTATTATCTGATAAAGAAATAGATCACACAGCTTTAACTCTTCCGTTTTGGTTTGATCTTGAAGGTATAAACAGACGCAGACACAGCCGCTAGTGGTTACGGCTGGCCTAGCTTAAAGGGACCCACTGTGCTTAAGAAAGTTGAAAGGTCACACACATCTTTGACGATGTTTGATTCCGCCATTGGCAAGTTTTTCTTTCAAGCTGTCAGTTTTCCAGAGGTAATATGTCATCTGTGCATTTCCTTTCAGTTGATTTGGTTTAATCAGAAACATGCGCTCATGCCTTAGTTGTCTTCAACAATGTTACTTTTCATATCAGAGGGTTCATGGGTAGTCATTTATATATATATACAATTATACATGTATATACGTACATTGTACTTCAAATTTCAATAGTCATTTTCGTTTATTTTTTCCTATTATCAGGATTTAATGGCATGGTTTATAGTAGCACCCCATCACTTGTTTAAAGAAATAGGCCCAAAAATGTTACAAAATTTTGCACCAAAAACAGCACAGGAGGCAAATATTTTCACATACATGTAAAATAAAGTGTATATTATACCATGCATTTAGAACTTCACACAGATGTATATTAGTTCAACACTAATGTTAAATATGGAGACATCTCAATTTAAAAGAATTTTTTACAAGAAGTCATAGTAAAAAAGTATAAGTACCAATACAATAAATCTGATGCTTATTTGACAGAGTAACTGAAATTAAGACGACAGAATATGGTTGTTCGGTAAAAAAAATGTGGTCAATTCAGGTAAGGTATGGTTAATTGCAGATTTCACAAAGCAGCTTATGACTTTTGAAAATTAAAATAATTCTTTACTTTTGAACTCAGACACTGGATATTTTAGGACAAATATCTTTATAATAACACTAAGTAATAAGCTTATAGCAAAAAGATACCCAAGAGGTTGGATAAAAACTTGAATTTGTGACTAAAGATATTCACGTAAGTCAGAGTTTGCTTCAAGAAATTAAACTCAGATTTTAATCAGGACCAATCTGGAGTTTAGATGTTTTAAAGTACATTGTGGGGAGGCGATGGTGGCAAGCAAAACTCGCAACTAGTCTGACAAATACTCTTTCAGTAAAACCACTTTAAACTGACCTTTTTATTATTTATATCAACATGTATGATTCCTGAATAGCATTTCCTTATTATAATATCAATGATTAAGCAAGTGAATTTATACAGATTTATCAGTCCAAAGTAAAGTAATGCAGGATGTCTCGACTTGTTGGCTGATATTTGTAAAAGGAGATATTTTTGTAGATATTTGTGACAAAAAGATAGCAAGGAGCATATGTTCGGACAAATATAATGTTACTCCAAAAAAGTTAAGAAGTCTTTCAATGTTTTACATAGTCTCAACTACTTGATTTGTTTGATTGGGGTCTAACGCCATACTTAATGTTATTTTACCCATACGAAGCTGTGCTAGCTCAATTGATGAAGTAAAACAACCCTTGACACCATTGGCAAGAAACATATACAAGGCAGGACAAATACCGGACATAATACATAAGACATCACAAACTTATCAGCTTCATGTACCCCTAGCTCTGAAAGTACCAGAGCAACAGAAAGCTCCCTCCCAGCCATCCACCCTAACATACTTCAGAATCCTCACAAAGTACATGGCAACTTTACATGAGACCATATAATAAGATCATGGATAACCCTAATTGTAATAAATAATCACATTGAGCCCTAATTCTAGTAAATGGATACAGGGCATGAACTATAAAACATAGAGCTCAGAATGTAATAAATTGTCACTGGACATGTGACTGAAACAAAACAATCAAGGGCCTTATGCAACTATGAAACAAAAAGTTGACCCTACAATGTAATAAATATTTACTGGATATGAAACCCAAAACCAAGAAGAGATTACTCAATATTATAAATATTCAATGGACATCCAACTATGAAACAAAGAGGGGACGCCAGGAATGTAATAAAAGTTTACTGGACATGAAACCAGAAACGAGAAGACAGCCCATAATATTATAAATATTCAGTGGACATCAAACTATGAGACAAAGAGGGGACCCCAGGATTGTCATAAATGCTCACTGGACATGCCACTATAAAACAAGGAGATCCCCTGAGTGTAATAAATGCTCAATGGGCCAGGACATGCAACTATATTTGTTTGTTTGTTTGATTGAGGTTTAACGTCGAACTCAAGGGTATTTCACTTATATGACGACGGAATGTACACTTAACACTTCACCTTGCCTTAATATTACCGCGGAAAACCAGGAAGAAACCTTGTCAAAACCACCCCTGCGATTGCTGGAGCCACAACATGTGACTCGTTCATATACCATGCAACTATGAAACAAGGAAATCACAGAATCATGCTCATGCGTCTATAAAATAAATTCCCCAACCTGGAACAAAAAAAATTGTCACTGAACATGCCACAAAATACCATTCCATACAAACGCCTTACCAAGTCCAAATGGCTGTGGACTATGACAATAGATGGCATTTTCTTTCAGCGTTGATGAAATTCCATTAATGGAATGAAGAGAAGCTGGACAAAGTATATAAAGAAAAGCATTAGGTAGATTAAATAAATGGTAAGAATCGCATTTATTATTTAACATCCGCATATTTAATATACTATAAATTCCAATTAAATTCATTTAGGTACTGTATGGACTTGAATATTACGGAAGTGTCTCAGGGGAAATGTTCGAAAAATTAGAGGCAGAACGAGCAATAGCCACTCTGATCATTAGTTGGGTGTGTGAATTAGCTGTCAACTCCCTGTCAGCGTGTAGACAATGGACCCAATCAAGTGTCGATCACAGCTCCACATGAGTTAAATCGACATTTAACCCAGTTTAATCTTTACTAGTTTTAACTAAAAAGAACAATCCACTGAATACTAAAAGCTTACGTATATTCCTAGTACATGTATATTGTTTGTGAAAAGAATGAAAACATCACTTGCTTCCATTGTATATATTTTTTACTGTGTAGGCCTACAGAGTTTTATGCTTGAGAACCAATCCAGTATTATCACTCACATGTTGCTTTAAATAAATTGATAAGACCTTTCTTATCGTTTTTAATAATATTTTTAATGTCCCAAGTCACAACTCCTGAATGAGCCTTGTCTTTCTCATAGAAATATATGATAAATTTTATGCAGTTTGCATAATTCTGATTGAACAGTTGTTTGTGTGTCGATGGCAAACATATATGCGACCTGTTGGCATATAAGCAGGATGATTATGTATTTGGTGATGCACAGGTTTTTTTGACACTCTTTTACGTAGCAATATTGGTCAAATGAAATGGAGATTGCATATTAAACAGTATAAACTTGGTAACTCATCACATATCAAGTTGCTGAGTTGGTCACTGAGAACAGGGCAAAAGCCTAAACAAAAAAGATTTCATTGTCGCCATATATGTTGTATAACAAGAACAAGAGCTGTCTTTCCTATTTCCCGCCATCGGCTTCTGATTGAACTTTTGTCAGCTTTAAAAAAAGTATATAGTCACCCATACCCAACTGAATTGATATTTACTAAACCCACCTTAAATACTGATTTACTACCATGACGTTCTAACAGTAATGCAGGACAGGACATACATGTGCATGTTATTTATACAAAGACATTGCAAACAGATCAGCTTCATGTTGCCCCTTAGCTCTGAGAGCAACAGGAAGCTCCCTCTCAACCCTCTGTCCGGATTGAGAGGAAAATAAATAAACTACAAATTAATAAATCTGAAAATTATTAAGTTGTGAGCTATTTCTAATGCAGATGGTGCCTGCCTTATGGATACCATGCCTGATGACCTCAACGCCCTTATACTAAGATGCTTCTGTCGTTATATGTTGCAGGCACATAGACAGGAAATAGATCCATAACTAGACATGAACTGCTCCAAGCATTTTATCAAATCAGAATTAAACAAGTTTATCATAGCACTGATAATAATAGTTTTTGCTATTAATTTCCTTAAAATCAATGGTTTTGCAAACATTGAAAATTTGCCCGACTTCAAAACAGGAAGTAAAATGATTATCAGCTAAAGAGACTTCCTGAAAACCTTGAAACAGAATTAGATTTTTTATGGGATTAACTTTCCATGCTAATTAAATGTCCATCACAATTATTTGTCTGATTCAGATCAGAATATCAACAAAGCCAGACATGAAAATGGCAACATAACTACAGCTTGCATCAATTAAACAGGCTTTGGTAAAATAAAAATAGAATTAGGGAAAAGTAAACACGGAGGATGTCAGGTTCTCATGGATTTCTTGAAAAGTCACAATAATTTTACGATGTTAGTTTTATTGACGTTTGTTTGTTTGATAGGGGTTATCAACACCATACTTAAGGTTTATTCACTCATATGATAGCATGCAAGCCTAATGCGTGAAGGAAATCACCCTCTGTGGAAGTGCACCAAAGAAAGATAATGCGGCCAAATACATTTTGTTTGTTTGTTTGATTAGTGTTTAATGTCATACTCAAGGGTATTTCACTTGGTGGAAAACTGAGAGGAAACCTCATAAAAACCACCCCCACCATTGCTGGGGCCACAACATGTGACTTGCTCATATACCTGATGGTCGAAAGGCAGACTCGAATCCGTGAACAGTAAATCGAAGCATGTTCCTTTCAGAAAGCGCATTTGCTGCCACTGCGCCACGGCCGCGGGCCAAGGACAAATACAGGACAATCACAGGACATAGCATAATGACATCACAAACATATCAGCTTCATATTGCCTCTTAGGTCTCAGAAGAAAAGGGTACCGATTCATGTTGGTTTGTTTGTTTGATTGGGGTTTAACATCGTACTCAAGTGTATTTCACTTGTATGATGACAGATTGTCCACTTCACACTACACTTATTCTTATTAGGGTGGAAAACCGAGAGGAAACCTCTTAAAAACCACCCCTGTGATTGCCGGAGCCACAACATGTGACTCGCTCATATACCTGAAGGTCGACAGGCAGACTGGGTACTGTGAACGGTATATTGATGCAGGTTCAGTTTAGTAAGCGCGCACAATACCACTAAACCACTGCAGCGGGCCCATGATTCATGAGATCTTGATGCATCTACTAGTATGAGATCTAATATTTGTGTCATGTTTCAGAAACAATCCGGATGTAAACGCTAACGTGTGAAAAGGAGAACCTATTTTTGGCACATAACTGTCAGGCACTCGTCTATATTGAATTTAAAAGGACTACAAAATACTGATCTCATAACAGGAATTGAAATTCACACTGGAGGCTGTTTTCACCATTCTGACACTTGCGCAGAAAGATAACGGATAGAGAAAGCTTCAAATAAAACACACAACCTGCTATTGGCAGGAAGCAAGGCCGTACCAGAAACGGAGATAGGGGATCTGAAAACATGTACAGATTACTGCTCGAGGCCAAAGATGGGAAATTTTTCGATGAGCTGTCATTCACAGATTTGAATAATAAAACACAGTTGATATTTTCCAAATGCCTCAGGTATATTTAATGCTTAATTAAGGCACAGAAGACTAACATTCTATAGACTTGTGATGACATGTTGCTTCAGACATTCTTACTTGTAACATGCATGTAAATGGTATGATAAAAGGATAGGTTGGTTGATTGATTAATGTTTAACACCACATGTATGTTGAAAGGGAAGAAAAAAATATTAATTTTTTATTTTTGTATATGGGGTCGTCTGGGATAACAGCTAACAGCATTGATAAAATAATACATATACAACCCCAAGTAAGGGAATAAATGAATACTTGAATAGATGCATGAACGAATCAACAAATGGTTGAATGAATGAATGAATCACTAAATGAAAATCTTAAGAGGAAATTAAGAAAAATTAAATGGATGAATGAATGACCGACATGTTAATAAACCGACAATAAAAAAAACAAACAAACAAACAAACAAACAATTCAGAGACTAAAGTCAAATGTAGGAGTAGAATTCGGATAAATCTTCAATTTGTCAAAATGTTCAGTTGTTAACTGAAGAAATACCACAATAAATTCTCCTGGGTTTATTGGTCCAAGCTCTGTGGAATTAACGTCCTGTTATACATGTAGATGAAGATGTGTATCATTGAGGCTTGAACAGCCAGCCCCTTTGTTTGCAAAGACGTCATCTTTATCCACAGTGTTATATCTTTAAAAAATTATTTGTTTCTGGTCTAACAGACCAGTAGCAAATGTTAAACTTTGGTCTGAAATTATTTTTGACCAGGTTTGAACCTATGAGCCACTTCAAATTTAGATCCCTAAAATAGTATGGGATACCATTTTGTTAATTTCCTCAGGTTCATTTGTCCTGTGATAGCAAGCAGACATATCAAATAAAAGCTATTTTAATAAATGTATTTTAAAATTTTGACCACTGTCAATTTTTTATTTTTTTTGCATTCAGCTGGGGACATAAATCTTAATCCAATTTTTTGGCAATTTATCAAAGAAAAATATGTAACTTCTATATATTAAGTTCAAGTATATCCATTTATTTAATCTGAGTAAATATCAAAAATGTCATCTTATAGAACAATACTACGGTATTAGCAGCCATTCTATTAATTGTAGAAACTTATTGTCTGTAATAATGACTGCTCATGCCGTTAGACAGGCATCATTAGCGGACCTAACAATGACTTGTAGATAACATAGCAGCAAGTGAGACAGCAGCTGATTTCCTTTCCTTAAGATGAAATTTCCGCTTCTATTCAGTTAGTTGAACTATTCAAGCACAACCATTTCAGGAAATGAATAGGTTACATGCATTTCCTGGCCTTTGAATACATTCCACTTCCTGCTGGATTATTAAGAACAATGACACATACAAGAGAAGTCATTTGCATTCAACTTCAACGCCATGCACATCAAATCAACAGTCAATTCTTGTTCAACACAAATTCATAATAGATATATCCTTGACATGCAGATTAACCAGGAGATTCATGGCTTTACAATGGAAATCATTTCAACTTTTGTGATGCCGTATCATGCAAATGGGAATTTCAATTTGATCGAACATGCAGGTCATTTAACTTGTTTTTAAACATAATCTGACGGTTTTGACGGTACCACGGTTAGCATGCAGTAATACTACTATGGTGGGGGTGTCAAGGGTGGCTAGTCAACAGTACCGAACTACTCTGACGCATCAATCTACAGTGCATTTCATTGCATTTCAAAAGAAAATCAGCCTTAAGTAACCCACGGCCAGTTGCTCAAAGCTCTATTGGATTAATCTGAAATGGGTAGATGAATCAAGCTACGTTGAAGGTCTATCTCTAAACTGCTATTAGAGATTTAATCTGGTGTTAGAGTACTAATCCTCCTTCTAGCAACTGGGCCAAGATCTGGAATTCTAGTGTTTCTTTCTGCCTGGGCATGCTTATCTACCAGCGTCAAACAGTTGGCGATCCAGGCAGTTCAGAGGATGGGGCATCATGCAGAGGCTAGAAGAGCATGCTTATTTATCAATGAGCACGCTTACCTCTCCGTGGAATGTGAGATGTATGAAGGGAGGTAGAGGAATTTGATCGTGTCCCTCGTGTTAATGAACTTGTGGCACTCAAAGCTATTGGACCTGATAGGGACCTCTGCTTCAACTCTTTGGAAACACAAATTACAGGAAATTATTAATCAATAGAAACCATTTGCCCCATTGATTACACTTCTATACCATAATGTTTACCCGTCTCCAATATTATTTCATTGTACTAATGCAATGATTTAATGACAAACTCAAGGGTATTTTGCTTATAATTACATGATGCGGATCTTTCATTTAATTATTATACCTCTTTTTAAATTCAGTGGCAAGCCAGAATACAACCTCTATTGATGCTGGGTAAAAAAAATTTTTTTTTTAAATTTGCTGATTAGTTAAATTACATTAGGCTTAAGGGTATTTCACCTGAATAAAGTGTAAACCCTCACCGCCAGAGAGCGTAGAAGAATGGAAACATAAAAATAGTACACATCAATGTAAAGTTAAAAAAGAATAAATTCATTTTTTAAGCCCTTACATGATCCTCCTTGAAAGCAAAGCAAAACATTTAACCAAAGTTTTTTGCTTGTACTGCAGAGTAAGATACTCACACACACAGCAATCAAATAAAATAAATATAGAATAACCTAACATGTAGGTAGAGAGATTTAAATATGGGTGCTTTATGTTAAAATACATGTATTAAATGATATTAAAGAGATCGCTTTAATTTAGCTCAATTTTTGCTTTCAAGTGAATAGAGTGAATTTAAAAGACAGTTGCTGCATCAGAAGATACTTTCAAAAGGCAATACTGTCCCATTATCTTACAAATTTCTCGGCTTCAGGATGCTACCACCTTTTCAACCCATTTAAAGAAAAAATCTTTTAAAGAGAAGTATGTCTTGTCCCTTTCCCAGGTTTCCATAAAAACGGTAATGTGTGCATATTTACATATAATTGCACAAAACGTAAGAAGACGATACCTTACTGTAAACGAACTATTCATTCTATTCATTCACAGTGATCATTACTTTCATCAGACTAACAAGCATCCATAAAAGATCAAATTTTTTGTCTTTAAAAAATTTGGTGTTATAATACCTCCGTCTACTGTTTGCTTGGATAGTAAATGATGGGCCCCCAACCTTGGGACCTGGACTAGGGTATATATGGTTCCACAAATTGATCTTAGCTTAAGTTAATTTTAATTACCATGACAACCCAATACCTCCAGTACTGGTCGTCGGAACAATTAAGATTAACTTAGACTAAGTTCGCTTTGTGGAACAGGCCCCAGGCCTATAACTTACACAAAACAAATACTGATAAGCTTATTTAAGTATCAGTTGACTGCCCCTGTAATAAAAAGCTGAAAATTTAAGCCAGTCACAGCACTCCAAATCGCAGTGATAGACCAGAAAAGGTCTGAATAAAGCGAGAAAATTATCATTGTACCTTCACTAGTCATCTGGAAAGGATTTTTCAATTCAGGGAACTGATAAGAATCTGAAAACACCCAGTAACATAGGAACACTAAAATCACATTCAATCTCTTATAAACAAATTGTAGATTTATTTCTCTCAAATTACAGCCTGCAGCCTCATTGGGTAGGGATAGATAGAAGTTCCTTTCTTTAGTACCTTTTATGAAAATTTAATTTTTGATTTATCAAAATTAAATAAAATTATGATATTACAGTCTTATCTGGGATTACAATATACAGGGATATGAAGCTCGGCCTTATCCAGGCCCAATCCACATAAAATCAGGTACTCTGTATTGTCCGTTTCTGTAAAGATTCCGGAAAACTGGTGAGATTGACAGTTGTCAATGCGCATGTGCATTACTATGATGATAGATAGCTCATGGGAGTATCCCTCCTTCACAAGGAGATGAGACAATTTTTAGTTAGAAACCATCAGGATTTATCAGAATCGAAAGTTTGTTCAGCTGTCATTACAATTGCACAATTATCAAGAAGGTTACAGGTATTCACAAAAAAAATATTAGGTGATTTACAGTATTATCCGATCAAATTATTACCAATATTTTATCCAATTGTCTAGTTGCATCACACACAATAACTATTCGAATTATTGCATCTATTTATTTATAAATGAAACGAATTGAGATATTGCATGCCTCTTCCTGGGATCAAACACGTGACCCCTGGCAGGTTGAAAACTACTTGTCCACCAATTACTTATTTATTTAGGAATACAGTTAGAAAAAATTTGCTGGGTAGATCTTCTTGTTAATTATAGATATGATAACTAGGCTGTGAGCATTATACATAGGCATATCTTCCAGGGATATTACTAGCCCTCTTTTGTTTTATTCTTGCTATCTATCTACTGTTAGTATTTTAATCTTTGATATATTTTGTGGTGAATAGAAATTAAATTCAATTAAATGTATTGCAATTCCCAAAGACAACAATTATGCTGGCAAAACATAAAAAAGCTATAGCTTACTTTTTCTCTAGAATCATAATAACTGAACAGGAAATTGTTTAAAATGAAACAATGTGTGTGATTGGAGTTGCTGTTTAATTGTTTTTTTTTTGTTTTTTTTTGTTAAACTGTGATTTGTGAGGAAAAATATTGCTTCTAAAGATACACTAATACTAATACATCATTATTTTACTACATTACTTATTTGAATACTGTTCACAAAAATGATAGTGTAGGTGTGGTAATGAGATACATGTTGTATTTAACATGCACTACAAAGATACCAGTTGCCAACTGATGTGTTAAGCCATAGCAAAATGGCATTACCTGCAATTTATGAAAGCATATTGAATGCTATGTTTGGTTACAAAAATAATTCACATTTCAACTGCAAGAGTGCTATCCAAAAGGAGCAAAAAAAACTGATAAATATATAAACTGAAATGGCTAATGGTCAATCCGTCTTGGTAACCTAAAATGATTGGTCAATATGCTTAATTGAGATGGATTTGAGCAAAATTTGACAATTTGTTCATGTTGTGATTCAGTTGAATTTGACAAATCATATTAACCAATTGCAACAGGTGAATGGGTGTTTAAGTAAATCTGTGTTACTTACTGTTCCTGCCTGATGTGCTTGTACTTGTTGAAGCCGTCCCTGAACTTGGAACCTTTTTCAGATTTGCTGAACTCAATTTTTCTCTACTCGAGGAAGATGTAGGTTTGCCTGCATCAGAATAAAATTAACCATGTGTTATGTACTTGTTTATTTAGGGTTTAGACTGGTACTTAAGGGTATGTCATTTATAGGATGAATGATTGTGCATTTCACAATAATTCTTGCTTAATTAAGGTAGAAACTAGATGGAAACCCCCCAAAAAACACCCAACGATTGCCAGAGTCTCGATTTACTCTCTCAAATACCCATGGGCAATGGACTTGAACCTTTGAGCCGTACTTCAAAGCAGTTTTGTAGGATGACATGCTAACCACTAAAGCAAGGGCAAGGCCCCTTAATGAACTATGTTTTTAGGTTCGTTTCTGGCTTAATGTCACACTAAAGGTTATTCAATCACACGAACAGCTCGCCAACCAATCAGTGATGGAAATCACATAGGATATTATCATTGGTCAAAACAAGTGGTGAGATGAAGGGTAAATACAGGTCAGCAAATCAACTAAGTGCTGCCGTAAGCCTAGTGCTTAAGCAACATACATGTAGTACATAAACCTCCAACAAAATATAAAATATTCAAATTATTTTTGACAATCTTTCTCAGAAATCCTTTCTGAAAAAAGCTCAGTTAATAAGACTGACCTGTTGATCCTCTCCGAGGTGATGGGATTTTACTACCTGTAGTATCTTTTTTTGTTGATTCTTTTTTCTTTTCATTTTTAGGTTTCGCTTCCTCTTCCTTTTTTTCTTTTTCTTCCTGATAGCAAAAAAAAAGAAAAAAACAAATGCTTTTACTTTTTAAGAAATGAAATATTTTCTTATTGAAATACATCTGTCAAATTTATTTGACTTCAATTTCCTGAGGTACTGTGTTCTGGTTAAATGGGTTTTATTTGATGTAGAGAAAAAATATTTGTTTGTCTCCACTGGTATTTGAACTTTTGTTTGTTTGTTTGTGTGATTGGAGTTTAAAGTCGTACTCAAGGGTATTCCACTTCTATGATAACAAATTGTCACTTCTGTTTCTTTCCAAATTATGCACAACAACCATGAATTTTTACCCAGTTAAATAATGCAAATGTGTCTTTTTCTTGAGAAATTATAAATATAAATGCAAATAAAGAAAAAGGACATGGTCTGCTAGAGGTAAAATCAGTGAGCTTTGGCTTATATAAAGTTCAAGTAGGCTTCAGATTAAAACTTTGCCAACTATAGTTTGCCTGGAAACTAATCAATCATTATATAACTATCACAGTTTGGAATCAGGCCATTAG
Source organism: Mopalia muscosa (assembly GCA_031763545.1). Lineage (NCBI taxonomy): Eukaryota > Metazoa > Mollusca > Polyplacophora > Chitonida > Mopaliidae > Mopalia > Mopalia muscosa. The sequence continues at coordinate 945 of JARFOD010040381.1, read as the reverse complement.
TACTGCATAACCTTTCCATAGCTCTCAGCATATACATTGGATGTTCAATTATACAACAGCTAGACTGCTTCCGTATTCCCCTTAAAGTATGAAACTATGACAGATCAAGGCCATGTTGTTAATGTGCAAGCAAATATTAGGATTATGGAAGATCATACTCATCAAAGTGATAAATTTATTTCACTAATACTGAACCAGCTCCTTTCTAACAACCAAACAACATTTTTTTCTATCTTATCAAGAATAAACTTTACTACACTGAATTGATGACAAATGTGTAGCAATAACAAGATTGACCTTTGCTACATTGGATTATATTTAATAAGATAACTCAATATCAAGAATGAACTTTTCTACACTGAATTGTGTTCAGTTAAATAACTCGGTAACAAAAATGACCTAAACTGCAATGAATTGTGTCCAATTAGATAACTCAATTACAAGAATGACATTTACTTCACTGAATTATGTTTAATTAGATAACTCGATAACAAGAATGAATTTTACTTACTGAATTGTGTCCAATTAGATAACTCAAATACAGGAATGACCTTTACTGCTATTGAATTGTGTTCCATTAGATAACTCAATAACAGGAATGACGTTTACTTACTGAATTGTGTCCAATTAGATAACTTAATAACAAAAATGACCTTAACTACAATGGATTGTATTAAATTACATAACTCAATAACAAGAATAACCCTTACTTACTGAATTGTGTCAAATTAGATAACTCTTATAACCTTTACTTACTAAATTGTGTTCAATTAGATAACTCAATATCAAGAATAACCTTTACTGACTGAATTGTGTCCAATTACATAACTCAATAACAAGAATAACCTTTACTTACTGAATTGTGTCAAATTAGATAACTCAATAACAAGAATAACCTTTACTTACTAAATTGTGTCCAATTAGATGACTCAATAACAAGAATAA
>JARFOD010040370.1:0-10270 GCA_031763545.1 Mopalia muscosa | reverse complement strand
TAGCTCTGCGAACACCAGGGCAACAGAAAGCAACCTCTTTTCTCGCCTCTTACGATCGACCGAGGAAGCCGAGGGACCAAACACGGAGATTTTGTCACAAAGCACTGAGGGATTTGTCACCTAACAACGATGATTTGTAACCAAACACTGAAAATTTTGCACCCAACGCATAGGATTTGTCACCAAACACTGGGGTTTTGTCACTAAACGCTGGTGACTCGGCACCACACAGGGGAATTATCGCTTTACGCTGGTGATTTGGCAACAGACATTGGAGATTTGTCACCAAACGCTTGGGTTTTGTCACCAAACACTGGGGATTTAACCAAACACTGAGATCTTGTCACAAAGCACTGAGGGATTTGTCACATATCACTGAGGATTTGTCACCAAACACTGGGAATTTGGCACCAAATCCTGGGGATTTGTCACAAAGCACTGGGATTGTCACCAAGCGCTGGGGATGCGTAACCAAACACTGGGGATTCGTAATTATACGCTGGTTAAACACTGGGGACACTGGGGATTCGTAATTATACGCTGGTTAAACACTGGTTATTGTCACAAAACGCTGGGGATGCGTAATCAGACACTGGAAGTTGTCACCAAACGCGGTAATTTGACACTGTCACAACAGAGATTGTTACCAAACGCTGATGATTTGGCACCAGACACCTGGGAGACAAAAGTGGGTTTGTCCCCAAACGACGGTGATTTTTGCACCAGTCACTTGGGGAATCGTCAGCAAACGCTGGTGATTAAGCACGAGACACCTTGGAAACGAACGGTCCGGTGTTGAAACCAAGACAGCAGTCGGATCCGCTGAACGGTCGGGAGTTGACCATGACAGCAGTCCGATCCACTGAACGGTCGGGAGTTTTGACCAAGGCAGCAGTCCGATCCGCTGAACGATCAGTTGTGACCAAGACAGCAGTCCGATCCACTGAACGGTCGGGAGTTGTGACCAAGGCAGCAGTCCGATCCACTGAACGATCAGGAGTTGTGACCAAGACAGCAGTCCGATCCACTGAACAGTCGGGAGTTGTGACCAAGACAGCAGTCCGATCCAGTGAACGGTCCGGTGTTGTGACCAAGACAGCAGGCCCATCCACTGAACGGTGGGGTGTTGTGACCAAGACAGCAGTCTGTTCCACTGAACGGTCAGGAGTTGTGACCAAGACAACAGTCCGATCCACTGAACGGGCGGGAGTCGTGACAGACTGCAGTCCGATTCAGTGAACGGTCGGAAGTTGTGACCAAGAACTGAGAATTTATCGTCATTAATTGTGAAATCACTAATTCACTGATTACTGACTGAAACCAAACAAAGTGAATATAAGTCTGTAGTGTAAACCACATACCGACTAGAACCAAGTAAACTGAAAAACTGTTTATAGTCTGTACTGTAAACCACATAACGACTGGAAACTGGTAAACTGAATAACCGTTTATAGTCTGTACTGTAAACCACATACTGACTGGAACCAAGTAAACTTAACAACACATAGATGGATGACACTCATGTAACAGATTGAGACATATAAATTACAGAAAATTGCGATGTGGAGTCCCCTACAGAATGTCAACTCAATGTAGATTGCTTGTTTGGGGTTTTACGTCGTACTCAGAGGTATTTCTTATATGACGACGGATTGTCCACTTCACAGTGCTCTCTGCCTTATTACAGTGGAAAACCAGGAGGACTCCGCGTAAAAACCATCCCCGCGTTTGCCGGAGCCACATCTTGTGACACACTCATATACACGAGGATCGACAGACGGCTCGATCCTGTGAAGGGTACATCGAAGTACCACTAAGCCACGGTTACATTAAATGTAGACGATTACAACAAAATTCATATTGGATTCTACACTGTATAATGTCCTATTTATTATACATTCCGGTACAATCGCAAGAGGCTTTAACGATTTAATGTTAATTGTAGCATCTTCCGCAGTGGTCTAATGACGCCGCTCATTCTGAAGTCATGCTTTCGTACACAAACAAGCTTCTTCTTTCAATCCTGTTTCATGTAGTCAGATGCAATTTGAGTTTTAACCATTTCTATACAATATTGTATAGTCACATGGTACAGAGTGGTTTCATTGGATAAAACATTCTGATGTGTAATGAAACTGTCTATTGGAATATACATTCTATAACAGCCTACAGGTATGCAACAGCTAAATATAATCTTTCAATACCACTGCGATCCTGAGGTTAACCAATCAGAGAGCTCAAAGAGTCTACCAAAAATGACAACAGGTATATAACCATAACAGATTGCCCCATGCCATAGGGCGACAGAATGAGGAAACAAAGAACACAGGTCTATTTGATAATATCCGTGCCTTGGACTATATTTGGGTATCATTACAAAGTTACATAGTCTATCAATATGATATAAAACACGGGCAAAAAATAAACCAAAACAAACCTAGGTGAAATGAAAATATTCTTAAAAAGCAAAAATAAGTCGTTAACAAATGACATAAACTGAGCTCTAAAAATCAAATAATTAGGCAGTTACTTATATAATAATATATTTACTTGTATATACATTGTACTTATATACTCAAAACACAAATCTCGTCAAGGGCATATATTAACCCTACAAAATAGTCAAACTGCATAAAAATTTTAGACAATTTCTCGATTTACAATTGAATATCAGCGACAATAAACTCATGGCTGGCAGTGGTAATAAACCCCTAGTAGCCTCCCCCTTATCCAGCAGGTGGAGCTACTTTAACCAAAACCAACTTCCTGTCCATGAAAAAAAAATAAAAAATTCATCACCTACAGGAACCACTGTGCCTGGCACTGATCATCACCTACAGGAACCACTGTGCCTGGCACTGATCATCACCTACAGGAACCACTGTGCCTGGCACCGATCGTCACCTACAGGATCCACTGTGCCTGGCACCGATCATCACCTACAGGAACCAATGTGCCTGACACAGTTCACTTACATGAACCTCTGTGCCTGACACAGTTCACTTACAGAAACCTCTGTACCTGACACAGCGCATCACCTACAAGAAACACCGTGCCTTGCACAGCCAAAAATATACATCTAAATTCAAGCCAAAAAAATAAGCTTTTGAAGCCAAATTTGAAATATACGCCCACAATCAATAACGACAAATAATTTCAATTAATTTGATAATACAATGTATATGTTATATTCTAATATTTATTTAGCTTCTTACAGTCTAACAGACAGCCATTACCCACAATCTTTCACTTCATGTCATAGTTATTGTTGTTGACATCAAGCCAGTGTCCTTATTTGGGTGACACGCCATTACCCACAATCTTTCACTTCATGTCATAGTAATTGTTGTTAACATCAAAGCCAGTGTCAGTATTTGGGTGAAGTGTGGTACAGTGTAAGCCCTCCATTGTTAAATATATCGTTAGTGCAGACTCAATGAAGTGTAATGTGTACTAGCATTACACAATTGTGTAATAAGAGACATCTGGTGTTTTTCTAGACTGTAACCCTTTAATGAAACCTTTGTCTATAAGAGCCATTTTGAACAAATGTTATGTGAGGTTGACAGAAGGAAAACTAAAATTTAAGGCAAGCTTGAAACAACAAACTTGAAACAATGTCTATGTGAAAATATATTAATTGATGTTTTCAGTTGTAAACTAGAATTATACCAATACACCTCCCCAGTACGCTCCAAGTGAGTTAGGGACAGGAAAAATTTAACTGACCAGAAAAACGTGGGAGAAATAAAACAAAAATGTTTTTTTCTTGTTTTACAGTCACAGTAAAAAAATCTACAATGTGCCGGTTAAAAGCCAAATTCATCCACATTTTCTGAAAAAATTGGCATCTGGAAATGTTAGCAAGGGAGGTAAATCTATCTTTAAAATAGTTACAGATATTGGTGCTCTTAAAGGAGGTCACAAAAACTGTTCAATTGTAATGTATGTTACTATTAAAAAGATCACAGATCTTAACCATTTTGTAGCAGTACTATCTTTCTGACATTTCCAGTCTCAGATTTGTTCAAATACACTAATTCTATCTAGGTTAAAGAAGGCATCAAACTTTAACTAAAATAACTATACGACCAGCTTACAGAATCACACTTTAAATTTGTTCTACGATAATAAATTTGGAATAAAATCTGCTAACCTAAGCCGAAGAAGTTGACAGAGCCAAATTGCTTAATATACATGAATATACTGCAATCAATAGATCAGTTCACAAGCACTGTTAATTGGGAAGCCCCTAAAGCTAAGTTAGCCACTTTTAAGGTCACACAATTTGATTCAGCTTTAAGCACATATTTAGAGTTTTTCTAGGCCATTTGAGTTGAGTTGTATCTGTTAACATATAGGACAGAATACCTCAAATCAGAAGACCTGCTTTTATAAGATTACATTGGGTATAACTAAATACAGATTTACTTCTATAAAATTTACACCAATTCTTGGAGACAGCTTGGCCATTCATGTACATGTCCACAACGATAAATATATGTATACTAAAAGTACATCAACCGCAAGGTTTTCTGATTCTAATAAATACAAACATACCGAGCAAATCACAATATTTATAGAAGATAAATTTACAAATCAACTTATATACAAATATGATTTTACATGTACAAATAGTGGTTGAGATTTAGAATAAATACATCTATTGTTAGTTAGTATTAATCTATGGGAACTTTCAAATTGAAGATAGCATAAACGAAAAATGAATTGCTTTTTATTATTTTTACAAACATGTCCTCAAAATATTAACCTTTGTTCAATGTTTAATAATATAAAGCAAAATGATGCGGTCTAATGGTTGCCAAAGCAAAATTTGTATTTGATGTGTAAGTACAATATACATTTAACAGCTAAACCATTTGGTATATTGAAATAAGCATCATAAAACAAATTAGCAAAGAAAAACAAAGGAAGTATTTTATTAACTTTAGCCAAGGGCAAGTAACTCTATAACATACCAAATTGTCTCCCTTTTTGTGGCATATCAGCAAGAAATAAGAAATAAGTCATCATTTTTTACATCAAAGCTTATAAACAGAAGAATCAACTTTTAAAATATGTAGTATAATTTTGAGCTGTTTGCCAAGTGTGTCTACTTGCTGTTATTCCATCAGAGGGTTTAAAAATAGGTATTTTATGCCAAATGTATTTGATATGGTGGCAGGAGCTGAACTATGGCTCATGGAAGCTTGGACACAAAACAAATTGTTACATGTACGACCGAGGCAAAATCTGTTGAAATACAGCCTCTTTTACCCTGTTTAAAATATTTTTAAGTGTTGCAAAATAACCATTGCAAATTCACAGCAAATTTCTTTCAATGAAAAGCATGGAATGTAATAAGAAGATTTGTACATTGAAAGAATTTAAGTAAAAAGGAATTTATTATAGAAACAAAAAGTAGAAATATAACCTGATAGACATACATGTAAAGAGATTTATTTAAATATCGAAAATAAATGTGCAATGCAGCATAAAATAGCAGAGTAATTAAATAATAAATATAAAGCAAAAATATTTATCTGACAAGTGGAGGAAATAATGAAGCGATGATGAGTGAATTATCCTCTGCGGGAGTATACATCACTTATAAATTAATTGCTCACATGTTCTTCCAAAAGAAGAACCGTAACAAGCTTGTTTGTTTGTATGTTTGTTTGATTGATTCGGGTTTAACGTCATACTCAAGGGTATTTCACTTATATGGCGATGTGCCAGCCCAATTGGTGAAGGAAACCACCCTAGACACCACTGGCAACAAACAAAGACAGGACAGGATGGGACAAATTCAGGACGACAACAGGATGCAAGACAATGAAGACAGAGACCACAAACAGATCGGCTTCCTGTTCCCTTTAGCTCTGAGAGCACCCTCCAACCGCCCACCCGTGACAAGCAAAAACGAAAGTGGCATGTGTATCAAAATTTCAGAATAGATTCCAATTTTATTTCATCTGTCTAATTATATTAACTGAGGAATGATATGACTGATTGGAGCTCTTCCCAGGGCATTTCACTGATAGGACAGCCGTGTAAACTGTAACCCAACAGTAATTCTCACCCTAATACAATCATAAAATGTGAAGTGTGGGACTGGGAAAATAAAATATCTTCCCTCAGTGCTAAGAAAGGACAGCAAGAATACATCTACGTGTATGCCCCAAAAAACCACCCATAAACCAAGAATAAATCTTTCTTAACATTTGAAAGACACATCACATTGGGGCCTCAGTGTTTCCCCAGTGTTGTTTGATGTTTAATAACGACTATTAACGACCTCAGGAGTTTTTATAGACAAAAATTGTTCATCTAACTCAATTTGATATAAGCATTGGAGTACTCCGGGTATTCCCAATGAAAAAGTGTCTATAAAAACCCCTGGACCTACAAAGCATAAAAAAAAAATGATGGTTTCACAAGTATGAATATAAAAGTTATAAAAATTATTAAATGTTTTTTAAATATGGCACAACTCACATGTACATGAAGACGATGAATTCTGTTATAAACATTTCCCCAATTTATTAATAATGAATTTACAACATGTCTACTAAACTTTCCAATTTTTTTTAAAATGAAAAGTGTCTCCAAGAATGTCATTTAATTTTTATTACTTTTATTTTTTACATGCGCCTAATGAAATTTTAAAGCTTGGTGTATTGAAAATACTTGCTTAATATTATGTATAGTCACAATCATGAAAGATTTTTCATACATTGTTTTGACAAAGTTAGCAATCTCACAACTTCTTCAAAAATTCAGCCAATATTAAAATTAATAAATTTAAATTTTGTGGAAGTTTTGTTGAGAATTTAATTTTTCATCAAACTTGTCTCATAATGCAACCCCAAATACAATGTATGCAACATAAACTGGTGCCTAAAGTCTTCATCAGATGCATTTATGAAAATTATTTATTTATATATTCACGGTGTAAAAGTCTGATTGTCTCTAACTCAAACATATTTTTTAAAAAAAGAAAATGTCATGAAGGTGTTCAAGGTAATGGAAGATATTCTTCGTTATACAGCTGTAGCAATCCTATATATATAGATATATATATATTAGTAGACAACAAGATTAACATACAATCTAGCAAACACATTTACTTACTCTCTTATTTTAAAGTTGAGGAAAAACATTTACTAAGCGTATACACTACATATCTTAAAACATGTGATAATAAATAGGAGGCTCCAATGTTGCAGCAAGAAGTTATTTCCTGCTCAGTTATATACTTTTCAAACATTCATAGAATCAACTTGAAGCAGAGGTATTACAATTCCCTGCTTTTGTTTGAAGATCAACAAATGGAGGATGAATGAAGCAGGGGTTGTATTTGTCCTGCAGAAATGATGAAACAGTACTTCATCAGTTAGTTTGGAGTTAGTTCTCCAAAACTGTTCCTTTTTCATACTCCACAAAAAACATCAAAACTCCTTTCAAATTGAAACTGGTCAAAGAGATATCAAATTAATGAAATGTCCATGGCACTGACAGTCAACGTCGCTTGATGAATATTAAACACAGCCTTTGGCCCTTTAAAAAGCATCCTTCACTTTCAACTAAGAGAAGTTTAGCCATAGCTAATATGTGTAGTATTCATTAACTCCCCCAGGCAGAGGTTATAGTTTTGTCATAGTTATGAAGATCATACATGTTTTGTACACGCATAACTTCAAATCTCTGAATTCAAGCTTTGAAAAATGTCATTATTCAATTTGGAAAACAGCATCTGAAATACAGAGGTTTCCAAAGTATTTAAAGTGTGGAGAATAACCATGGAACAAGACAGTGGCAGAGGGTTTTGTTCCCAAATAGTCCTTGTTTGGAGACTGGGACATTTATTCCAGGTCCCAAATCATTTTGCTTGTTTAGGGGCAATACAGGTGAAGTATTTTGCAGAAAAAAATATATAAAAAATCACTGAGCAAGAGTTATCTAACATCACTCGACTATTTTACACCACTCTATTACAGAAATATTAAACTTCAATAAATGTTATGATACCGGACATGAAATGTCAAATGGCAGAACTCGAGGAATTTCTAGCCATCATACCAAGTGTTAGGCAACCCCTTTAGAAAGTCAAAATTTAGATTTTGATCCATCAAGTGTAAAGTCACTGTACTAAGGAATGAATTTCCGTTAAAACAAGATATCAGGAATTCCAGAAGTAGTAGAGAATCCTGTCAATTCTTCCTCGTCGGCAGGGATCAGGTCCCCATCTTCAAGACTATTTTCCTGTTTTTTGAGGTCTTGTCGTTGTTGTTCAACCCGCTCCCGCTCAGCCTGGTGTTCAAACTCCATGCCGAACTGATACTCAATCTGGTTCTTTGATTTGTAAGATGAAAGACCACCTTGGGGAGAAAAAGAGAAAATGAAAATATAGCTGTTTCAATAAAACAATTGAATTTGTTTGATTGGGATGTATAGTTGTACTCAAGGGTATTTAACGTTTATGAAGATTGACATAAAACAACAGTAAATTTTTTTAGCAAAGAATGTATATTTGTGGCTGATGTAAAATCTGGAGAAAAATTTGCATCCTTATATAATTTTATGTTGGTTTGTTTGTTTGATATTGGTATTACGCTGTAGTACTTAAGGTTATTTCACTGATGGCATGCCAGTGCAGAGGTAGAATGTTTGTTTGATTGTTGTTTAACATTGTTCTCAAGGGTATTTCACTTATATGACGATGGATTGTCCACTTCACACAGTACACAGCCTTATTAAGGTGGAAAACTGGGAGTAAACCTTGTAAAGACCACCCCCGTGATTGCCGGAGCCACAACATGTGACTCGCTCATATACCTGATGGTCGACAGGCAGACTCGATCCGGTGAGCGGTGAATAGAAGAAGGTTCAGTTTTGGAAGCGCACTCGCTACCAATAAGCCATGCCCACAGGCCCCAGTGGTGGAAGGAAATAGTCCTAAATGTTATAGGCAACAAATGTAGACAAGACAATCACAGGATGCAATACAAAACTGAAAATCTGTCGTCATATAAGTGAAATACCCTTGAGTACAACGTTAGACACCAATCAAACAAACAAACAAAACTGAAGAATAGATTAGCTGTGTGCAAAAGCTCCCTCCCATTTGCAGGTTTATGAGGGTAGTCTGGGATTTTTTTCCCCTGACTAGGTACTGCTTTACATCTTGACTGTTGTATTAAAAAAAGTGTTTTATTTTACCACACTTTTAACTTCATCAGCCAGCATCAGATTGAGGAACATATTAAACTAAATCTATAGTAAAGGGGGATAACTCAAGAATCTGTCTGATAACTGGGAAAAAGTGGGTGTGATTAATTTAATTGTGATACATGATTATGGGCCATGGAACCTAATTGACCGAATGCTTATAAATGCAGTGTTTAAAGGTATTTCACTAACATGCATATACTCACAATGTGACCCCCAAGAGTAAAGAATTACTTTACCAAAACCACAACATTGTGAGTGTCTTGCTCTGTGTCAAATCTGTGTTTCTCTATAGTGGAGTAAGCCTTGCATGAGTTTGCTGAAAACATACTGTACTTGTCAGAGGGGGGAAGGGGAACCCATGGGGGTGGGGTGGGGTGGGGGGGGGGGGGGGGCAGATTAGAAATATACCCAAAGAAACCATACCTGAAGCACTAGCCATGCCTGGTGTAGAAATCAATGAATGTGTTGCCATTTCTGCCTCCTCCGGTAAGAACTCCACGTCATCTGATGACTCGTCAGCGCCAGCTATATAGTCGCTGAGGGTAAACACTAGCATCTTCTCATCGGGGTGCTCGTTAAGGTACTCCTCTAACATCAATTCCTCACAGGGATACTCATAGGTGCTGTTCAGACTGTCGTCAAAGATCAGCTTCAACTGTAGCAGAAATACCATTTTACAATAGTTAATGAGTGTGGAAAATACAGGTATTTAAAGTAAAAGTTGATTCAAGTAAAGCGGCAGACTGACCAAAAAGAACGCCAACTGTGGAAGGAAAAAACAAGGGTTAATTTCTGTAAAGTTTTATCCACTGAGTTGGATATTTTTTCAAAACTCCATTCAAGAAAGTGCTTCTCAAAGTGTACTCCAGACTTAAGTATTTCAATGACATAAAAACAGTTCCATTTTATTCAGGGAATTCATATTTTTCTAAAAATTAATTTGATCAAAAAGGATTTGTTTTGTTTGTTTGATTGGTGTTTAACGTCATACTCAAGGGTATTTCACTTATATGACGACAGACACAAATACAGAACA
>JARFOD010040348.1:0-10271 GCA_031763545.1 Mopalia muscosa | reverse complement strand
TGTTGGGCAGAAGACTCCGTCAAGTAAGGAACCCTTCACAGAATTTGCAGGAACTTGGTGCCATGTTGGTTCAATTATGGCGACGCATCCCCAAGCTGTTTTCAGACGCATCATTCAATCCATGAGGAGACGTTGCGTCCGTGGTGAACGGTCATATTGACATCAAGTTGCGACTTACCATTTTTACTCTCTTACATTTGCGTAGCGTTTCCGGTGGAACTGGTGATATTATGAACATGATTTTTATGGTACCACCGTCCTTAATGGGTACAAACTGGAATTGAATCCTTATTTAAAACCACTTGTCTTGTATGTTCAACTTATCGACATCCACACGAGTGTGAAGTTTCTTTTTTGACTGGGTTTATATTAAACAGTATTGTTTCAGTTTTATGTACCATATCTGAAAGTCGTACGTACGCTCATTCTCATTATAGTGTGTAAAAATTTGCACCACAAGGGCAGCTTATATCCAGACGATAAAATTCAATAAACAAACTGAACAGCCTTACCGTGCATAAATTTGTCATTCATGATAATATCCTAATTCACGTTAGCTTCAGTGGCCTGCCATGCGAAACTACGGAAAAACATATGCACAACTAACTCTGAATTTGATGTCACGTGGAAAAAGCATGATGTCGACTTTCCTGATATATCAGTCATGGATAGGGTGCAACAGACATGGAAGTAATATAGGCCGCTGGACGAATGGAAATATTTTCAATTTGATCAACCAACAGATTGTTCCTGGTGAATACACATCGTCTTTGTTTTATGACAGTGTTTATTTGCTTCTCAATCAGCTTCTAAAGATCGATGTTTACACATCAGTGTTTACGGTTCATCATTGTAAGAGGGTCTCGTGGGTTAGTATAAATGTATCTTAATGTATGTACATCAGGTTAATCTTACCACTATAATTGTCTGAAGGAAAACAAAATAGCAGCAAAATCTGTTAGAACAAATACACAACTGCATCGAGATTCATATTAAACACAATTGTTGGGTAAAATAAAACTCGATAAGTCATGTAAGTTAAGAGAACCAACAATGTATTGACTTTCATTGCTACAAAATAAAATCCTATTAAAACAATTATAAACTGTTTACTGGCCATATATCTAGACCCCTCAACAATAAATCAACACCAGAACATTTTCTTAACATGACAAATTTCTTATTGGCACAGAATTTTGGAGCAAATACAGAGTCGTATATTACGGGCTCATTAAGAAAATAGTAAATGCAATAGTTATTGGAGGTCAAGGTTCATTGCAAAGCACATTTGCTAATTCAGTCCTGTCGTTAAATCCTCAGCTCAAAAATTACCACGATATAGCATTGTTAACAGGAAGACATTATACAAGCCTTTCAATCCGGATGAAACTGTCCCATTCCTATTAGAGACACCAACCATTCCACAAATATGCGTTTTATGTGACAGACTGGGCATTACATGAGACATTCTGTCTGGAAATATAGAGTGTCCAGCGAGTGTTAAATCATGTCACATAACATTTGCTATTACAAGTATTATCGAATTAAGAAACTTTTGGCTCCGACAAAAATTTACATGGAAAGTGTTTTGCCAGTGGTTCGTTTAAAGATTTGTTCAGAAGAATTACCTGAAGATGTGATAACACACAAAATCAACAGATAGTATCACAGAAAATGAGACGAGGACCTTGGGGCTACCCAGGCCCCAGAAGCTATTGAGCTCTACACAGCCGCATGATCGTTCTGGACTATGCATGTGGTTAACTATGCGTTTTAATATCAGTTTTTTTAATGATTTTTTTTTGTTTTGCTTATTGTATATTTTTGAAAAGTCTATAACATTTTTAGCACTCTGTGTGGCCATATTGTTTGCCTGAGAAGCTTTTTCAATTAGATCAGTTATTTATGGTGGTTCTTTTAACGTTGCTTACCCATGGGAAATGTAGGCCCGGGAACCTCTCGAGTGCTACACAACCACAGTCAATTTTTTTTTTCGCCACAGATGTATAAATCTAATATTCCTCGCAGAGGCAACATTCTAAATAGATCTAAATCTCTGGTTGTTTAGATTTGTGTTTCTTTGGTGTGCTATAATAGGTCAGTCTTCATGTTAATTTTTGCTTATTGCATAGTTTTGAAAAAAATCTGAGGTTTAGCTTGCCAGGTGGCGATGTTGCCTATGTTAGAGCCAGAGTAGGTCATTTGTACAGTTTTCATTAACCTGCTGACCACAGGCGGATTGACTAATGGTGGCTGGGTGTGGTGGAGATTTAGTTTTCTATATAGTAGCCGGTGGGCTTCTCATTTTTTTTTTAAGTTAGATAAAGTTTATCTCAATGATAAACTAACTTAGACAGTCTTTTTACAACTAGCTCTGGAAGAGCGACTTATTGATAGTTATTTTGATATAATTAATGTATAGGTATGTATGCTTGTTTTCGTTACAGAGAATGGTGGGTGGTGGGAATCCCAGGGGTGTCAAATACCCCCTCTTGTCCCTCCTAGGAGTATATTTGTTTAGCAATAGTTGGTTAACCGACTAGTGTTTCTATCCGGGATTAAGGGTATTTCACTTATCTGATGGCGGTGTAACAACATTGTTCAAAATTGACTGCACTAAACTGGAGGGGCAACGATATGTTTGGTTTTCTTCTAAAACCAATGATATCATTTGTATCGTCACTTATTGGACTGGCAAACCACACAAGTGGAATAACTAAAGAGTCCCGTGCTGATACAGCACCAAACCAATTTCCAACGAACACTTGATACATGTACTAACGTATATTAACTGTATTTGTTATAGTGCCACAGATACCTTGGTGACCAGTATAAGAGGTAGAGACCGAGACATTAGCATCATGGTAGTCAGGCTACAAGCTACTTAAAACGATAAACTAAAGATAGATACAGTCATGGATGGTAAGTTCAGCAAGGCTACCCAGGAAACCATCCTGTCGTTATACCACTTGGGAGTCAGCACAGTGAAGATGGCCCAGGTCATTAGGTCAGTTGTCCAGAATTTAATCAACGTCAACATACAACAAACACCACCAGTAACCACACCAATTAAACACATTATAGAGGAAGGAGAGATCATTACCAAAATTCAGGTTAGCGAAGTCATGTTGGACAACCAGAATTCTGCACTGCACTTCGATTGAACATCCGACCACCAACGTCATTTCATGGGATACCAGCTTCACGTTAATAATTATGACACAACCTACATAATGTCTTTACATCAGGTCATAAAAGCAGATGTAATATCAACATTAGGAGAATCGCAAGCCATTGTAATGGAATTTGCAATCCTTTTAGTAAAGGACAAAGAGGAGGAGGCGTCATTGACAGTCACGATTTTGCTATCCATCAAAAATCTTATGACAGACCACGCCTAGGTTAACAAAATATTCAAAGATGATTTTGAAACTTAACGAATTAGATTGTTAAACAAGACGGAAGATAACTGGGCAACAATGTCTGAAGATAACACAATAGACTCGCCAGTTTAAACCATTTTTGAGCTTTATGCATGTTCTGTTAGGTATGTGGGAGGCAGCTGAGAAGGCGGTCAAGGAATATGGAAATATTATATCAGTTGATGGCGTTTGTCAGCTGGGCAGGACACTTTCATTTAGCCCTGGGATCGAGTAGCCAGTAGTCATTCAAGTCATTTATACGGCATGTTCTTTACTGACCCCAAGTGGTCATCCAGTCGCTAGTCTACCAGAAGACTTTAAAACCCGGATGGCTTCAGAAGGAAATAATGTACGATTTATTAAAAACGCCAGAAATCGTTTTAATGTTATGCTTGCAAATACAAAGATATTATTGGTTTCCATGTACAATTGTCCTCCAAGAATCGGCTAGCTACTATTGTAGACTTGTACATCAACGACCTTAATGTAATGTCAATTGTTCGGGCAGTAGGGCAGTATTGTGTCTTGGTTTCATATCCATTTCAGTGCAAGATACGGAAGGCCAAACATATCTTAGATCTAAACCCTGTTTTGATTACAATACAAAAAGAAATGGGGATTTAAGTTTGAATCCTTGGTGTATTTTTTCCCATGAATGCCTAAAAGACCTACCAGTTGAATTACAAGACTTAATCCCTGATACTAATGACAAGCCTGAGGATATAATTTTACAATGAAATTTCTAGGATTAATATCAACATTCTGTCTTGTGGCACACACTCGTCAGGTAGCGTCTCATCTCCAGGGAGGGGTGTATGATTTAGCTGCAGAGGATATAAAAACAGCAGTTTTTCGAAATAAACTCATTGAAAGATGGCAAAGTTTGGAACAGCAGAGGGTGAAGGCAATGGCAGAAAAGGCGCAAAGACAAGAGCGTCAGGAATCCAAACAATTTGCTGGAATACAGAGTACAATTTCTACAAAAACGTCATTAAACTCACTGGGTTAAATAAAAGTGTTCTTCAATTTAGCTGTAAGGGTCGAAGTGATAATAACGAACAGTTGTTAGCTAACCTAAGGGTAATTGTTGAAAGACCCCAGGAAACGATGTGTCTTGAAAAGTAAGAAAAAACAAGAAACAGCTTTTCCATCACCTACCACTTGAGAACAGAAACTCCTTCAAGTCAGGAAAAAGTACTTGTCAATAACAGTAAGGCTTCAAAACTACCGTTACCAGAACCGGTTGATAAAACATTCAGCCATAAATAGAAACTTTAGAATAGGATTAATGATTAGATTATGTAACAATGCAGTAATTTATACTAAAATTTGCGTTGGTAAGAATACAATAATTAAGTCTTTATAAACATCATTTTTATGGGGCAGCCTATTCTGTAGTCGTCAAATATGAGACAACTTGCTCATTTTTAGCTATATGCGCGGGAACTATCTCTAAACAAAGCATTTCTGAAAGCCTAATAGCTGTTGGGGTTTTGTAGCTGAATTGTATACCTATATGTCTGAACCAAAGTATCGTATCTAAACGGTCAGATGTCTGTGTAAGGCTGATTTAGCTTCTAAGAAGAAAATCCCAGTGATCGTGTTAAAGACACGCTCCTCGAGAGCCTCAGCGCTGACTTTTGGTAATTTTCCACTGAAAGCAGACCGTCTATCTATGGGCAAGACACAGCCTCCCTGCTCTCATGAGTCTAGCCTAGTCAATACTGAGCTAATGGTTTATATTAAATTTAAGGAAATCCCCTTTTCCAACACACCCTCTTTTTCGGTTTACTCGTGAAACTTCTTTTGATGAAATAACTGTCAAAATATCAAATGAACTGCAACATAATTTGTATATCGATGAAAGAGGGTACGATATTAAGTCGGACATTTTTCTGACATTCTTGTCAATGAGTTTTCCGCTGAAAGTGGGCCTAAACATCGGTTATCAGACGATTCTACGCCTCTCCATTATTTCTTTCTTCGGTGGAATCCTGTGTATTTTGATGTTATCGGGTGGGAAACGAATTGTCATGCTGAACAGAAAATACAAGCAGTGTAATTGTAGAATTGGTTAGGGTTTATTTATTACAAATGTTAGGTTGTTTTGTAAAGGTTTTCGAGGTAGTGTGCGAACCCTGTGTGCGTAAGTCCAAGGGGCCCAGACGATAGTTTTTGAGTTATTTTCTGATGGGCAAAATAACGCCGTCAGGCATTATCAAAAACAAAACAAAACGTCAGGACCATTCGGACTATATGTATGTAGGCTTAGTCAGTTTAAAACCTCTAGGCATAATGCCTGCTACCAAAACGCCAAAAGTACGGGGAAAACGTCTGCTATTTATAATCGTATTTAACACATAAACACTGATTCGGTTTTGTGAATAGAACACGTTTTACCTCGATCTGCACTTAGACCCCCAAAAATGTTGTTTCCTCTAACGGCCTGAGAAAATTCGGCTAGGTAGGCAGGATACTCAAGGGAATTTAACTTATATGACGACGTGCCAGCCCAGCGAGTGAAGGAAACCACCCTCGACACCAATGGCTGCAAATAAAGACAGGACGAGACAAATACAGACGCAATACAGCCACTACAAACAGATTAGCTTCCTGCTCCCCTTTGGCTCTGAGAGCACCAGGGTAACATATGAAGCCCCCTCCAGCCACCCGCGTAAACTTTGGCAAAATTTTAACCTTTTCTTAAATTAAGACTGTCTTAGTGCTGCACAGACATGTTTATTGGAATGTGATTTATACAGTTAAAATTTTATTTTCCCTTCTGACTTATTAATTGTGTTTTTAGTAACTGTTAGAATATGGACATGTTTACCAGTTCATAGAAATTTGTATTCATTTATCGTGTTTTTTGCAACGAGTTTTACATATTCTGTAACCTTAGGATGATCACCGATTTTCTTGAAATTTCTTTTTCCAGGGCAAAAATGTTAAAAATGTTTTCAATGAACATCAGATGATACATATCATATGTTTTTCAAACTGATTTTTCCTTCTGAAAAATATGTATAGCGATTGACAATGGAAAACAGGTGTAGTTATTTCCCTATAAAAAAATGAAATATTATCAATGCAAATAATTAGACTTTACATTGGAAATAAGAACAAAATTGATTTTGGCCCTATATCTGCAGTATCATCTTTAAAGTAATAATTTCAAAATACCTTCAAATGACGCTAAAAGCTTAAATGGTTATAAGTTTTTAACAGATGGAGGTAAAAAAAAAAAAAAATTATTCAATGAGGTCATAACCTGGTGAATATTTACAAGCCCTACCAACGCTATCAACCTAACCCACGGCCTAATAGGCCGCACAGCCCTTGGACAAACCAACCACCACGAGATGCCGTCACCGCATATCACAGTTAAGCTTTGTAAACATAGTTAATACATACATATTGACTTACTGTTATTGGGCTATGCACGGGTAGGCGCAATCTTGGATAGTGACGTCATTCCTGAGCTCCCTGAAGCGCATTTCAGGCTTTGCATACCAGCAAGGGATTTCCCTCTCGTGTGAGAAACCCAAGTAAAAAAACAAAACGTAATTTTTGACGACAAAGCTAATCCCAGTAGATGTCCACCATGTACCACGTGACCCATGTCTACATCAACGGGATGGACATCCATCACAAGTAACTTTAAGACATCGAGCTACCAGTGTGCCCAGGCCGCCGAAGCCAATTAGAGACGACACCCGCAACAATCTGCCGTCTAACGTCGACAATGGCGATAGATAGGACTTTAGCTCTGGCCAACTCAATGTGATCTACTCAGAGTGTGAAATTAAAATTATTTCATTAAATGTGTGTGGATTGAAAAAGGCGACTATTATACCCGGAATTTTGTCAACTTAATCATAAATATGACATTTCAATATGTTCAGAAACTAGCTACCCCCTGTCTATTAAGATATGTAAACGAGTACTTATATTCTGGGCCAGACTAGTGAGTGGTAAAACCTCGAAACTATGTAACATTATTGATACATTCCTTCTTGGTAAATATAAGGCTGGTCAACTTAACAATAAATGGTTGGAATTTGGGATTATCTCATTCCTGTTTGCATCAAGATGCGGGTGATATCCGAAACTTCAAATCAATTGCAAATCAAAGACTCGTTGATCAATACAAAACAAAACTGGGCGAATTCTGTTTTCAAATCTCCTAAAAGCTATTTCTTTTCGCTAATAAAAAGGGAATTATGTTTGGATGACTTCTATTTAACTCTCCCGGTAAATATGCTTAAGCCTATAATGCAGTTTAGAACATCAAACCATAGATTGCCAATATAGACTGGGATATGGAATAATACGCCTAGACACGAACGAGTCTGTCCTGTTTGTAACTCAAACTGTATCGGCGATGAACTACATTATTTATTCCAATACAAATGTTTCGAGTCACTCAGAGATATATACTCAAATAACAACCGCCGATACAGTGACATAGAGGAAAGGATCCGTGACCTGTTCCTAAACCAGCATGTTATGTACCTTAAGAAAATAGGCAAACATTCTTAGTCATCAGAATTATCCGGTTCAAATGCTGTTTCCTCATGGGAAGTATTAGCATTGTATTGTCAAAATCTGTGTACATGGTTAATGATGTTATCCTTACTATCACGAATATTGCAGTCAAATTTGATGTTTATTATTTATTGTGAGTAATATGATGATTGATATGGTATTTTAATAGTTAGTTTGTTAATTAACTGATCATTGTGTTTTATTACAATACGCGGCTAAAATGTGTGTTGTATGAGTATTCACATTGTACTTATCTCAGTAGTTATCCCAAAGTGTATATGGTAATTATTGCAGTGATATCTACCACCTACCATGCTTGTTTTGATTGTATTTAAAATGTTATAGAGATAACATCACTCTTTTCGCGCCGATGCCATATTGCTAGTAGGAAAGTCTTTCAAAAATGTAACGTTATATTATATTATTTCCATGATTATTGTTCTTGATATTTGCAACGTAACTTACAATGGAGTAGGGATGAAAATGACGTCATCAAACGTCCCCTTCAGACCAGCTCAATAGCAGACTGTGCTTACTTCGGAAATCGGAAATTACAAATAAATAAAAGAATCTGCACATGAAACGACTGCTGTACACCCAAAAGCATATCAAAATTTACATAAAACAAATTTGAGATAGGCCCTAACACTCACAATAAAAAGGTAGAAAATTCAAATAAAACCCCACTCACACACATGCATCGTCCTTCGGCGCCATTAAAAGAACAAAATCAAATGCAACAGAGCCGCAGTTTCGTTGAATTGACCAGTATGAGCAACTATCAATTTTGCTCATTTTTTAAAATGCAATGAACACGAACAACCATAATGAAAGTTTTGACTATGTGAAGGCTGACGCACACCCGTTTTTACGATAGCGTTTACAAAATTGCCCGATAATCCTAATTCCACTTCTGCACACAAAAATCAGTGGCGTAATTGAAATACCTTACCATATTTATAACTGACATTTATTAAAAATGCTTCGCTCAAAGTAGCTGACCACTTTGTGAGGTAAAAATACGAAAATACGGTTACATGTATAGCTCTGAATATGACGACAACAGTAAACTATTGAAAAGCAGGTGGCGGGACTCGTTGACGGATAAATCGTGAAGAACGTGCGACAGAAATGGACGTATTGTGGACACCTGAAGCTATTGACGATTTGATCGACAAACAGACTATACCCGGTGAGTACTTAGGCAACTAGCACTAACTTGTTAAGCTTGTGACAGTGTTTACTTGTGAAGAAATCAACGGACAAGTTACCATATTTACACTTTTCCATTCATGTATTTTGTTTATTTGAGGGTCTCCAGGGGTAGCTTGAAAGAATTGCTTTCATAACCAAATAATGATAACATCCAGCCAGCTTGATATCGAGCATTAAAACAACCAGCTATTTACTATGTTTACTATTACTAAGTTTTAACATTTCGTCTAATAACACAAAACAAAAATTAGAAGCAGACACTCAGTTAATATGGAAACTATCTTATTTGTGTTTTGGGGTTTTAATGTCCTGCTGAAGTGCAATATTGCATACGCTATATTATGACGGTACCTAAACCTTGATCTAGTCAATATTGCATTGCACAATACATTATATAGGGCTAATTCATTTTTCTTAGAACTGCAACACAAACCCATTGTGAACGATTGAAATCCATTCCTGAACTCATAAATTGGAATTTTCTCTGATATGTGTGCATACCTCCTAATATATTGGTGGGGGTATCTTACAATCTGTACTGTCTGTCCTCTCTGTCTGTCTCCACTCATTCTGAGCTCAATCTAAAAAAAGTACTCAATCTATCGAGCTGTAATTTATTTTATTTGACAGCTGACGTATTGGGACTGTGCACAGCCATGGTGTTTTTCGTGTACCGTTCTTGGAAGTTTGTCCGTCCATCCACCTGTCCATCATTTGCCTTAACTCTACCTCCTGTTAAATGCCCGCGGCCGTGGTTAAGTGGCAGCGTGCACGCTTCCTAAACTGAGCCTGCTTCGATTTACCGTTGCCGGGATCGAGTCCGCCTGTCGACCCTCAGGAAAATGAGCGAGTCACATGAAATAACAATTCCGTATTACCCAGTATTAGTAGAATTATCGAAAAATTAGCAGCTAACCAAATAACAGATTTTCTTCACACTAACAATATTATAAGTTCTGACTAATACGGTTTTCGCCAAAACCATTCAACTCTTCACGCTGCCTGCTCACTATCAAAGGCATTTGATACTGTCAATCACTCTATTATTTTAAACAAGTTATTTCACTACGGCTTCCGATCAACATC
>JARFOD010040337.1:0-10271 GCA_031763545.1 Mopalia muscosa | reverse complement strand
CACAAACAAATCTGCTTCCCGTTACCCTTTAGCTCTGCAAACACCAGGGCAATAGAAAGCAGCCTCTTTTCTCGCCTCTTATTATCGACTGAGCAAGCCGAGGGAGTATTTTGCAGGGCCATGGCCCACCCGCTCCCTCACGGTGCCAATCGAAATTTGAAAAAAAAATTATTACATTTCGAAAAAAACCCATGAAAAATGCAGTCTATTTTTTGTTGTTGTCATTTTACAATATTTTTATAAATAATAATTGGATTTTTACCTCATTCACATATATGTAATCCTGATTATTTAAGCTTTCCAAAAATATATACATTTATATTATGGTTCAGATTTATACTCTTCTGCATTATAGACTAAATGTAACAGGTGTTCTGAAAATCAACCAAGGGGTCCAGCTAGACCATACGGCATTATGACAACAGAGTTACATCCCTTTGGAAGTTAGGACAGCCTTTAATCTGTTAATATTCTACATATACATATATATACCACCCATGGTAAAAATCATGGATAAACTGTGAGCTTTGTTTTAATTTTTCCCATAATGACCACCACTGGCGCTTTGTTTTCTGTGAGGGGGGGGGTGGGGGGGTATCTAAGAGCATGGCTGCAGCTACAATGTACACTTCACATTTAAGAGAGTATATTTTGCATTGGCTGCCAACAGATGACATAACCGACAGCATTAGGCTATTATTTTCTCAGATGCGTATTGAGTTCTTGAATAATTCTGGAACATGTAGAGCCACAGAACCAAGGCATCGACTTTGGCTAATCGCAAGACATGTTTAAAGGGATGGTTGACTTAAGAAACAAAGCTAAGCATTGAATAGAGCCAGAAATTTGCTATTAAATAATGCTTATTTGTTATTTTGGGGATTTGTTTTGCAATTCTTATTCACTATCGAAGGCTAGTTAGTCCATTACAACACAAAAATACTGTGGAGACAGGTGCGTGTCATTTGACCAATCAGTTAACCACATTGCTGAGCATATCTGGGTGAGCAACAATAATAAAAGACATAGGCTACTTACATTATAGCTCAGTGCATATGACCCAATGAAATGTCTACCACAACAAAGCAGCCGTACATTTCGCACCTTTTTTCTGAAGAGCTCTGTGGTCACTCATGGCAAATATTCTACGTAACATTATTTTTTTTTTTTAAATCATGAACATCACTGAGCTAAAAAAAACTATCACAATAGTTTTCGAAGAACTGTTAAGGATCTAAATGTTGGTGTGGACTATTGTATCACTATAACAATATATATACTAATAATAGGTAAAAGACACACCCACCTACAAGTACCTAGGTAGAGAGCATTTACAACACAAACCTGAGCCGCCATGTCAAGGAGAGGGTGTAACTTGAGCAAACGTCCATCGCCTTCTCGGAGGTAATTGAGCAAACTGCCATTGACCATCAGTTCTGTGATGATGTAAATTGGTTCCTCAGTCGAACATACAGCGTATAACGTTACCAGTTTCTCGTGTCGACATTGTTTCATAATATGAGCCTCTGCCAAGAAAGCTTTTGGATCCATAGTACCAGGCTTCATGGTCTTTACAGCAACTTCTGTCTGCCCCTGCCATAAACCTAACAACACATAGAAATTGATTGATTTATTCATGATTGATTGATTCATAGTTATCATCAAAAAGTGTTTGTTTGATTGGTTGTGGTTTTACACTGTAACTAGATTATTCCAATTCACATACTTGAGGTCATGTCAGCCAAATAAGTCTTTTGTTGTAAAATGTATAATTCTTGTATTTGTTTCATTGGGGTTTAAATGCCCAAAAGGATAGATAAAGACTTATTTTCAATGTGATAGAACATGTTTTCAAAACATGTTTCCAAGCCTTGAAATGTTGTTTTTGTTTTAGCTATTTAATTTAGTGATAAAGATTGAGTTAAAATGGTTAAGAATCTAATGCCCTTGATTGGTCAGGAGCCTGATCACATAGGTGTATGGGAAAAAAGTCATTGTACAAATCCCATATGGCCAATCCTAATTGGCCTGATATTTATTAATTTAAACATATTTGTTTGTTATAACTTAACACAATTAGTTCTATTTATTACCACAAATGACCAGAACAGATCAAAAACTTAACAGGTGTTCCCTTTTAATGCCATACTCATATGACCATCCAATGAATGGTGAAAATCACTCCCGACACCACTGGGGAAAAGATAATGACAATACAGGACAATAACAAAAAGCAATACAATGAGAGCACATACAGAAGTGCTCCTTGTTCCCCTTTAGCCTTGGAAGTACCAGGGCAACAGGAAGCTCCCTCAAACCACTTGCCCCTAGGTTAGTGGTCTCTCACAACAAGCTTTCCTACAGAGCTGTGGGCTGAGACTGTATGGCCAATGACACCCACAGGGCTCTACAAATTGTAATACTCGTACATGATGGCCTACTTCCTTAATTGTCTTCGACCATTTTATGCCATGAGATAAATTGTTTGTTTGTTTGATTGGAATTTAACGTCCTACTCAAGAGTATTTTGCTTATATGCAGATTGTCCACTTCACACTGTTCTTTGCCTAATTACAGTGGAAAACTGACAGGAAACCTTGTAATAACCACCCCCACTATTGCTGGAGCAACATCATGTGACTCACTCATATACCTGATGGTCGACAGACGGATTCGATCCAGCAAACTGTACATTAGAGTAGGATTAGGAAGCGCAGTCACTGGGACTAGCCATGGCTGTCATGAGATTAAAGATTCACTTACCTTTCCAAACATCCCCAAACATTCCACTGCCCAATTTAAGCATTAAATGGATAGAAGATCGAGGGATTTCCCAGGCATCTCGTGTTTCTCGTGACAGATCAGTTGTCACGGGTTTAGGTTTTTGACAGGCTTTCACTAGCATATAACACAGGCCATCTGGGGCATCTACAAAATCAAAAGTACTTTTTTAAACATACTTGCAGAAAATGTTAAACTACATGTTAACAAGTGCGTCTTGTTTATTTGGCTGGCCAGTATTATGCTTTATTAACCACAGTGCGCCCAATGGATGATAGAAACCCCCCTTGAAGGCACTGGCAACAAACAAAGACAAGACAGGACAATCACATATGTCAAATACAACAACATCATAAACAGCTTAGCTACGTGTTGCTTTTTAGCTCTAAGATCTCCAATCCATCAGGAAGATCCACCCAGCTGCAGCGGGTAGATTTGTAAAGTTGTAAAAAAAAAAGTCCTTTGATTGGTTTGTCTACAAAACAATTATTCGTAGTGAACATTAAAATTATGCCTTAAACTCAATTGCCTTTTGAATTTGTCTGATTGGGGTTTAACGTTATACTCAAGGGTATTTCCCATATGTGACCATTCACACTTTGTCTTATTTCAATACAGCAGAAAAGCAGGAGTCGCATCATGTTTCTGACTGATACGCAACGCGTTTCTTGACTGATATAACTTGGTCAATTAATTGAATGGTATTTTATGCCATGCTTATGAGTATTTCCCTTCTATGATGGCAGTGCATTCCACCAATAATTGACATAAGCACAGCAGTTATATAAAATGTGACGTGCTTCTCTTCAAACAAGCTGCCCTTCTCATGTATATGGACTGATTGGGCTTCCTTCAACAAAAGTCCTAGGGAACCTGATTGGTTGTAGTCACTTTGTTAGCCCCTGGAATACCTGAAACCCTCATACCTGTGAGGAGTACATTGAAGGATCAGTAGACCAACATGCCTACCACAGCCAATCCCATTTCTAAAAAGGCAGCAATTTCTATAGTTACAAACAGTTTGGTAAGCTGTGAAGCAGTTCTTTATAATGACTTACGGCTGTAGTGTTGTACCAGTTCTTCGAGAGACGTGAAAGTAATTCTTGTCGTAATATAGCACCCGCCTTCATCCAGCAACCTTATCTTGTAGTGTTTTACAATATCCCCTTTACTCTCATCATAGTCCAGTATTGACAATGAAAAGGCATGACCTGGGAGAGAAAAAACATTTTCTGACATATATTGCATATTATGCAGATTGATTGATTGATGGTCCATTGATTAGTTAAATTGATAAGTGTTTAATGCCATTCTTAAGGAAATTTGTTCTACACGATGAGTATGCACATGTACTTCAAGGAGTGAACAGCAAAAACCATAATGTGAAGTGTTAAGTTTTCATAAAAATGCTCTGCTGACAGCAAAACTATAATTCAGTTTACAGTGTCCGTAGGCAGAGGTAAAACAGCCATAAATCTGTTCCTCTAACCAAAGTAAAGACAGCATAGCTTTACTAGAATTTCCACTGACAAGCTTAACATAATAGAGTAAGGTGACTACTCCAAAAAAGGACGAAAAAATTCATACTGACTCAATATTTCGGTTCATTATCAAACCATCATCAGGATCATCATCCTGATGATGGTTTGATTATAAACCGAAATATTGAGTCAATAGCTTTACTCCAACCATACAACCAATAACCAGAATGTCTCAACTCATGCACTGCTCTATTTGGTGAAAAGACTCAGGTATGTGTTTCCAAAATAGCTACCAAAGCGGCACAGATACTAACTGGAAGGAATTAATGAGAGTTCTATCCTTACCTTGGTTAGTTTCGCTTCCTCTTACTAAGTACGTCCCTCGGATATTTCCAGGAGCTAACAACACTCGTTCCGCTTCTTTACGACTAACTTTATTCTGGAACCAACTGACAAAGAGAAAAGTAAATGTTAATTATTTCTTTTCTTTGATTTCATTTTCAACATGATATTGATACAGATTTCTAAAAATTCAATAAATACATGAAGGCAAAGAAGTGTTGATTTATTTAAACCAATAAATCAACTCTAAAGCCTAGCTTATGTCGCAGTTATGTCGAGAGAGAACTACATGTAGTTCCGATCATTTCCTGTGGATCAGTTGACGATCAACGGCAACTAATCAGTCATAGCTTTAAATGTGACATAAGCGCATCTGCTTCTCTGCTGCGTCTATCAACATCTAGTTGCCGTCCAGTTCCAGATAGTCGCACATGTTCTACTTTCTATGTCCAATTGCAACTGATCGTGAGTAGTTCTAAGCAATTGCAAGTGACATACGCGCCTGTACAACTGCGATCAACTAGTTCCAGTGAGTTGCGTCTAGTCTCTGACGTGCGGGGTGTTTTGTGACATTAGCGCTCAGTTGTCATCAGTTGCCGTCAGTTCCATCATATCGCCGACACAATATGGGCTTTATGTTGCTGTTGTTTGTTTGATTGATTGAGGTTTAACACCATACTTCAGGTTATTTCACTAATAAATGAGTACAAGCCTAAGGAATAGGGGAAACCACACTCCACACCACTGGTAACAAACAAAGATGAGACAAGACAAAAACAGGAAACAAAACATTGACATCACCAGACCAGCAGCTCGTTGCCTCTTAGCCCCAAGAGCATCAGGGCAACAACAAGCTCCCTACCATCCCTCCTTGTTTTCTGTTCCTCCACTGCTCTGAGAGCAAAGCTCCCTCTGAAATTATGACCACGAGAAGTAAACTGGTCTTTAATAGGATACATGATGAGTGTAAATTACTTTTGACTTCAACATTGGATACAATGCACAGTATATTTCATTTGTTTGTACACTGTTAAAACATGGGGTTGGTTGGTTGGTTCTTTAGTTGGTCGGGGATTTATGGTTAACTAATGTTTTTGTCACACATTAGAAGGGTCGCTTAGATTCATTGATTGGTGTTTTATGCCCCGCTTAAAAGAATTTCACTTATATGACAGCGATGTATTCCAACAATAAGTGACACTAGCATGACCAAGATGTTGAGCATTTCCATATTGTTGGAAAGTTAATTTTCCTCCAGTAAAGTAAAGGCAGCATTGCTACTCTTCAAATAAACTGCCCTGAGCCAGATGCTATATTCACATATATGTACATCAGGCATACTGTCCACTACTCACTCTGTATTGATATTAATCAAATATATTGGTGAACGCCGTAATTAAAGTTATAATCACTCACATCACGGTGTGCCAGCACAAATGAATTCAAGAAACCCCCCTCTCAACCCCACCGGCAACAAACAAGGACAAATACAGGATAATTAGAGAGAGTATCATAATACAAAGACATCACACAAAAATTGGCTTCATGTTGCCTCTAACCAACAAAACTGATTAAACTTTTTTGCATCTTTCTAAAAAAAAAAAAATACTAGTATACCGGTACATTAAATATTGAGGACATTCATTTTTACAGCTTTATCTA
Organism: Mopalia muscosa; assembly: GCA_031763545.1. Taxonomy (NCBI): domain Eukaryota; kingdom Metazoa; phylum Mollusca; class Polyplacophora; order Chitonida; family Mopaliidae; genus Mopalia; species Mopalia muscosa. The sequence goes on along the minus strand of JARFOD010040337.1, from coordinate 4,005 downwards.
TTCTATGTGTATCAATATTTGAATATTAACGCCTGTTAAAGCCACTGAGATTTGATCACTATTTACTCAATTCATATGGTACAGTTTAACCTGCAAGTAGTAAACCATTCATACTGACATACATAATTTATAAGCAAACAAGCTACTATAGGTCTATACAGTAACTTATCTCTAGAAGTAGAATTTCCATTTAGGTGAATATTGGCTTTATTATAATTTATTCTAGATAAAACATCATGTGACTTTCAAGATAACACGTTGGCTGACTGTTTGTAGGCTACTTTACCACTAATGCGAGAAATTGTATGAAAAGCTTATCGAGCATCTAACAAATTAAATTTTATCTGAGTTTTGGTTTATGTCACATCATGTTAAAAGTCCATCGCTAACGATTTAATCTGGTATTAGCGACTAATAGTTTTTCGAACACATAGCCCAAGCACTTTGTGATTGTTATTAGCCCGAAGATAGTAAGATGGATTAAAGTACAAATTCCAGGTTTTCAAAGGCCTATTATTTTTTTAACTGTACAGGAAATTATGTTTGATAGGGTTACTTTTTTTAAAACCTTTTACACGTGAATACACGATCACTCTCCTACTGACAAATGTCAACAATTATTACACATTGGGACAAAAGGTATAGAGATAAATAAGGCAAATGACAACATGTCACTGGCCCTTAGCCAGACAGTCAGGCCAGGTGTCCACCTGGGATGATATTGTTTGCAGCCTTTTGTACCTGGGTGATGAGCTTGAGCATTGCTAGTGTCAAGATTTACCATCCTTGGGTTAAACACAGCCTATATCCTGTAGAATGTGTACTAGGAATTGTTTTCTTCCATGTCCCCTCTGATCTTAACCAATGTTTATTTACGTCTGAGGGAACAAGGCGTCAATGTCAATATAAACAATTAAGGCTTACTTAAGGATGCCTGGCTTGAGAAACCTGTAATTCATTTACATGGAATTACAGTACACACCTTAAAAATACCAAATATTGTGATATTGATTCTTGATCTTGAGTTTGTAATATTTCTAATTACTATAAGAAAGATCTCTAAATACCTTTTCTATATAATTGCTTCATCTTAATAAGTTTTCCAGGATATAGATGTATATGTTATAAGATCATTGTAAATTCCATAATAATAATAATGTGACACCCATGCTATAGCATTAATTTGTTTAACAGAGGTTTTACGGCATAATCAAAGTGTAATCAATGGGGAAGGAAATGGCCCCCACAATTCTACAAATCACTGGCAATACAACACAAAATAAGATTATCACATGATGCAATCTATCACATGCTGAAAACTAAAATGCCACGACAGATCTTAGCTCTGAGAGCATCATTTTGTTTGCTTGATTGAGGTGTAACATCACTCAAGGGAGTTTCACTTATATTGTTTGTTTGATTGGGGTTTAATGCTGTACTCAAGGGTATTTCACTTCTATGATGACGTGCAAGCCCAATGGGTGAAGGAAAGCACCCTTGACACCACTGGCAACAAACAAAGACAGGATGGGACAAATACAGGACAACAACAGGACGCAATACAGACACCACAAACAGATCAGCTTCCTGTTCCCCTTTATATTGCCTACATGTATGTTTGTGTTGTGACTATATTTTAGTTCATTTGGCAGGCAGGTGTACAGCTTAACAGTTAACAGGCATGCATGATAAAAGTGTGAGAAACATCTTAAGCTCTAGCCTAGTTCATTGTCCCTTCATCCATATGTTTTAACTCTGAAATGTTGTCTGTTGTGCTCAGCTGTTTAACTTTAATAGCTTCCCACCCTCTAGCCCCTTACTCTCCTACCCCCTTACACTCCAGCTGTGGAATAGTTCTGCTATGAGAGATGCCCTCTCCCCACCTTTCAGGACACAATGTCTTTGTTTTGGTCATGAGAGGAAGTATCATATACATGTAATATGTCGATCATCCTTTGGTCTTGTAAACTTTTTCAGCAGGAGTAGCACACCTGGGTGGGTGTGGCTTTTTAAATGTATAGGTCAATTCTTCAATTCATAAATTCATACTTCATTGCCTTACACATTCTGCATGTTATATTTCTTAAAAATCAGGTTTTAGTTGACAGAGGAACCAAGATGCCAGAGGAAAAAATAATGTGTACTAATTTCTTGTTGAAAACACCATGTCTTAGGGAATTGGGGTATGGATGTATGTAGTACAGGTGTATGATGATATAAGCCCATGTGTCCACATTAATGAGCAGTGATGGCCCTCATCTGGCTCGAATGTAGGATTTTCAAGTTCCTCCCTGGACATTTTCCACCCGGGATGTTTTCCCCTGTATTGTCTTTTATCCTTAAACAGCCTGGAAATACATGTATATATATATGCACATATTGTTCGCATATATATGTTGTTATAAAATTCTCTGTATATTGTAATGTTTTTATTACATGCAATTACATGCAATTTGTTATGAGGGCCTTATTTAAAACTGACAGAGATAATTTGTGTTTACATGTATTTACCCTCAGAAAATAGGGATATATATATATATATATATATATATTTGTATATATATATAGCCCTATTTTTATTTTCCCCTCCTTCACCCCCTGTAGTATATATACAGTCCATAAATTCGCTACGTTGAGCCGTAGGAAACCTTTACAAATAAGGCCTGTCTCTGAATAACAAATACTATTGAAATATGTCTGTGTTGTGGGTTAAACACTAACAGGGGGACGATTTCTAACTTAGACCCCCAGACACGTTCCGTCAAATCTGTTTCTCAAATCGGGAAGACTTTTGATTGATTGATTTTTTATTCACTGGATTTTGACACAAATTTCTAAAATAAATTATTCAGCGGGAATAAAACCCCAAAGGGTTTGTTGTTACCCAAAAATTGAATTAATATATTAATACATAGAATAAAGAATAACAATTAGTAATACATTTTAAGAAATCAAATAGACTTCTGGTACAATATAAAATAAAAATTCCACATAGCACCTAATAAAAAATATATCAAGGCATTATTAATTTATTGTTAATATACCAATTCTAAAATAAACAACAAATACATTAATGATAAAACCACAAAACAAAAAGAAGTTAGTGCAAGATGAATTATGTGAGATAGAAAGAAAAACAAGGAATAATGTATAATTCATTGTACAAGAATGTATAAATTAATTTTTTAATTAAGCTTCCAGGGGCTAATCGACTACCACACAACTATAGTTTTACCTAAAATATAAGCCAGTACTGTGCTCGTTTGCCCAAGAATCCGTTACAATGGTCTCCTTGAAAAGTAATACCAACAAAGTTTTGACTTTGATTTGATGGACAGTGCCATGTATACTGCACAATTATTTTTGCGTAATGTGTTGAATTTTATTTTAATTGGCTAACTTCTCAGGAGTTCACACATAAAAAAGTAAATTAGGGATTAAAATGAGAAGTCATTCTCTGGAAATACAATACAATACAATAAAATTAATGAGTAGGCTAATATCGCTACCACTTCAAGATTGATAAAACAATTATAAACATAATTTGAATATATGGGACAGTATTCATTACATGTTTGTTTGCTTGGATCTCACTTTCAAACTGCCATCTTGTGTATACATGTACATCTTTTGTTTGGGGTGGACACTATTTGACATACTCATTATTTTGTACCCGAGCACACAGAAGACTGTTAGTATACATATGACTACATATGGCTGCGCCCTGGCCCCAATGATTTGTTAAACATACTTTGTTTTAGTTCATTTTATCCCACAGTCATTCTGACTGTGGGCTATTCTCATCACTCTCCTGCCGTCAGTCCCATAACAATTCTTGTTACCACTATATCTCGGACACTGCTGCTCCAATCACATTGATATTTTATTCACATGGTCTAGTTTTGCAGGTAACATTTTGGTTCCTGTCTGTCTGTCCGTTTGTCTTTAATTGGGTCATTTGTCCATAATTTACACATTTTTGTTATTGGCTAATCTTGAAAACCT
>JARFOD010040326.1:0-10272 GCA_031763545.1 Mopalia muscosa | reverse complement strand
CCTTTCGACCATCAGGTATATGAGCGAGTCACATGTTGTGGCTCTGGCAATCGTGGGGGTGGTTTTTACGAGGTTTCTTCTCGGTTTTCCACCATAATAAGGCAGTGTACCGTGTGAAGTGGACAATCCCTCATCATATAAGTGAAATACCCTTGAGTACGACGTTAAACCCCAATCTAACAAACAAACCTTTTAAAATTAACTCTTCATTTGGGTCAGTCGGACATTTTTCAGAGATACAGGATTCTTCCGAAAGAGCTTATAAAATAAATCAACATGCACCAACATTTTTGCCTCGCAAAACTTCTTAAGCATCTACAGTCAGAATTACCCTATAACTTCTATAAGTTGGGACACTCTAATTTTGGGACAGTCCACAGAAATAACATATAAGACTCCCTGTGGTAAAGCCTATTTCTCTGTCCCAACTGCTAGAAGTTATAGGGTAATTTTATTTTCTGCGATATTTCATAACTATATATTTGCATAAAATATGAGGAGTGCAATTTCAAAGGTTTGAGGACATTTTCTGTCTTCAGGTTACAAAACTTTTTAGAAACTTTATCTTAAGGCTTAAGGTGCAACATGACATTTTGTCGTTAGACTGTGCCATCATTAATGTAATCAAAGTGTATCACACCATTCAAAGTAATCCAAGGATCATTGTGAATATCTTTCCAGATGTCTGGATAAAGCGTGATGAGACAAGTGATGAGGAGTCAGACAGCTCATCACATCACTCTCATATCAAACCTTTACCTGTGGGTCAAGTCTATTACAGCAGTATAGGTAGACAGGTGCACGTCTACCCAGTCACCTCAGAGGGGAACTTAGAGATCACAATGACTTGATCACATTTATTTACACAAGTGCTCTTTTAATCATGTTTTGTCAGTCTTAAGGCAGTTTGAATTCATTTTTGTCTTAAGCCCTCTGACTAAGAGTAGTATATACCGGTCAGTTATGCTGTCTGCAGTTAGCAATGAAGGAACATTATTTTCTAACAAAGTGAAACACTAAATATAGGATAAACAATAAGTTTTGTCGACCAGAATATATTGAAGCAACAGTCTGACGTTGCGACATTCACCAAGATGTCTTCAACAGAGAAACAAATGTGTGCTGCAGCTTATATATTAAGGGTTAGTTAAAAGTGTATTCATAGCCCCAAGGCTGAATTTGGGCTCCCTTCAAATGTGACTCAACATGCACCTTTGTTTTTGATCTTGAAAATGTTTAAGAACTATTAAAAATAAATAAGATTTTCCTTTCACTTTAACGATAAATGCTTCCTTGCGAACTCCTGAAATTTAATCTCTTAATTCTGTACAAACCCTGATTAAATACACTTAAGTCTAATGCAATCATTTAACCTATTTTTTACCACAGCTTATGCATTTAATGAGTTTAAGATTTTACCTACATGTAAGCTTGTGGAGTCGGGACTACCCAATACAATGGAAGAGAGACTGTTTAACCGCCATTCTCCTCTATACTTGAGATCAACCTACATATACATCATTGTTAAAAGCACTGCTGCTGGTGTCAATAACTGCTGGAAAACACCATCATCATACAAGTGAAATACCCTTGAACAAGGCATAAACCACCAATCAATCAATGATTGTTGACAGCAGGCAGTCAGAGAAGCTTCCTGTTGCCCCGGTGCACTCCGAGCTAAGGAGCAACAGGAAACCATTGTTTGTGGTTATTGTGTTGGGTGATGTCAGGGATGGTTTCCTTAACCCATTGGGATGGCACACCATCAAATTAGTAAAGTACAGGTATGACATTGAACCCAAATTCGACATACATTCTTTACAATTTGACATCCTCTTACAAGGTGACTATATAACATGTAGTCAAGTTGTTTTTACTAAGCACTAGACTTATCTTCATTTTCTAACAAACCCACTTCACATTTTAATTGGTCTGTCAATATCATTAATGATTGTTGGGGTCATATACCAGTAAGTAAAATAGCCTTGTGCACCAATCAGTCAATATAAGGAGTTTTTTAAACTAGTCTGAGCTGAAATAAATCAAATTTATGCTACAAAATACTGTGATATTATAGAAAATGATATTGTACAATGTAACTTATCTTCATGCCACACTAGGCATTTGTTATTTTGCAAGGATTTCACTAATTTAAAAATAGAATAAAATATTATATGGTCTTAAGGATTATTCCACATTTTGTTTTATCATTTATGATTCAATACTTTCAGATTTATTGCAAAAAAAGTGAACTGCTTTATCAGTCATTGTTTAGGTTTTTTTTATTTATTGATTATTACGATTCTGATGTATTTATTTCAGAAATGTTTTACCTGTTTTGTTGTAGAAGATTTATTTCTGATGGTTACGTTTCTTTCTAGTTAGTTATTTATTACATACATTGCTTGTGTAATTGTTTCAACAAGGCTGGGTGGTAAATGTTTATGTTTTTTTGACCGCGATGTAAATGTTATTGTATGTTAAATATCTGTAGCATACATGTATGTTTGTACATAAAGAAATGCTATTTATATTAAAATACTTTACTTTTAAATTATGTCGTGTCTGTTCTTTCTATTATACCCCCAATTGCTAGCGCCTCTTTCTGCAATTGTTAGATATCAGTGATTATACCAACTACCAATTTTTCTTTTTTCAACTCTGATCCGGCAATCCAAGTGAAACATTGATGAGTGAGTGATCTATGAGACTATGACTAAAGCTTAAAAATACATAGGCGCTCGGAACTGGATAGTCTCCCCTTATCTGAAATGTTTGTCTGTGGACTATATCCGCTATGTAAACAAAGGGAAACCACTTTGTCATTGCAGAATTCCCACCCTTGAGTTGAACATATAACAGTTAAACAATGTCTTTGTTATACCTGGCGACTTAAATCCATTAGATGTCTGCACACAAACAATATATATCAGTTATTCATCTTTACACCCACTTTCTGAAACTTAAATCCATTTAAAAACACTGAAATCTGCTTGGAATGACTGTTCCACAAAATGCTCCAATATTTTGATGAACGAAATCCCTCGACCTTTTGCTTTTTGACTGATCAATCATGGTTTTGGTATTGGCATTTTGAAAGTCAGTCATTCCAAGACATTTGATATAGTTTGAAATATTTTTGCTCCAAAAAAATGTGGGAGATTGATATTTATTGCTTGCTTGACACATGCTACATGGAATATCCATGTAGACAAAAGCATTCAATTGTTGTACAAATGTCATTATTCAACTGATTTAGGAGGTGTGCTAATTCTGCATTGACAGAGTTGTCTCACCTTTTAATACTGTATGCACGGCGATCTTGCCCAGTACCAAGTGATGGAAAAAACAAGAAAAACACAATATCATGAAATGAAACTGCCTTTACTTGCACTGAAAAAGATGTGGAGGTATGAGTTGAGGGTTATCTCCCCTGCCTTCAGTGGTTGATAGGGGGATTTGCACATTTTTACACAGCAAAAATACAGCAGATTTCTGGCAGCAGTTGTTTATTCACAGTTGACATGATTGAATTTATTCTAAGCAGTTAGCTCTGATTCACTGAAGATAATGTCAGCTAACATCAATACGTCTGTCTTTTGGGTTTGTCTTTTTTTTACTGTTAATTAAATCATTCATTAATAATTCTGTTTTTAATTATTTCATTACGTACAAAAATTATATTAAAAAATTTTGTGCCAAGCAGTAATTTCCTGACAAAAATTATCAGCATGGAATCTAATCATATTTTACTTAGTACTGTAGATGTACTAGTTTACCACAGAACTGAACATACATTTGGAATAGTTCTATAGCAGAAATATATCTGTTTGTGGCATCTAAAAGCTGGGATGATTACATAACTATAAACAAGACCTAATGTATTTTCAACCTCTGGATTTATTGACAAGTAACGTTTCAGTGCAGATGTAAGTTGGATGTATTTACTAGCAAAGATTCAGTGCAGATACTAGCACCTTTTTGGAGATGAAAACCTTTCCAATGGTGCTATGTATCTGCACTGAAACGTTGCTGGTCAAAATCCAAAAGTTGGAAATCCATAAAGTCTTCTTTGTTATGTTAGAAATTTAATCCTAGAATGTGCAAATTTTAACTTGAACAAATCGTGATTACTTTTTATCTTACACAAGTTTTTCGATTGTCTGGGGTTGGGATTTGATGTTACACCAACTAATAACATAGCTAGCAGTGGGACAGGGGTAGTTGTCTCCCCTTGTATACATTTGAACAAAACGGTGAAGATATGTAGCTTAATCAATAGTCTCACGTGGGATAATCTTCAGGACTGAGCATTTCTGACAATCGACCAACTTTTACCAGCATTTTTTCAATAACATGTACCATGCATATTTGTGCTTCTAGATCAGTGGGTGTAACCTACCGGGTAACTTGTTTATCTGGGCAAATATGAAAAAAGGTTGGCGTGTTAAATTTTTGTCTAATAAGGCCTTTTTTTAATTCAATTCATCGTAAATTTTTGAAAAATAAGTCAAGAAAAAAAGACTATTCAGTTTAAATTACTACTAACATTAGCTATATTGTAACTATGATTCACTTTTGTCTTACTAGGAAGACTAGAATTATTGGTATCTTGAATGAAAGAGTCCCGGCGAAAGAGTGAAAATCAACTGTACTTGCCAGACAAACACAAATATGATATCACCATGAACTACAGATTTCTGGGCAAGTCTTATAAAGTTACACAACTGTTTAATACAACTCATGAACGCAAATATATGTAATAATCAGATAATCAATTTCCATTTGACAGCCAATTAAAATTTGGACACATCAATGCTAAGGCTAAGAAGTCAGCATTCAGGCACCAGTATTTTCGTTATAGTCATTTTTAAAATGCAACTTTCGTCAAAATTATTAATAAGACTTAAAGCTAATATATACATACATTTATAGAGCAATTTTCTCACCACAGATAAATCCTTTAATTTATATTATTCGAAAAAATACCTGTTTCATTAATTTAGTGTGGAAAAGTACACAAGGGATAACTAGAATTATTTTCAGGGCGGCTAATTTGTTTTACACTAAATGTAGTTTTGACACATTGTTGAAAAATATTTGAGACATTTTCCAAAATAATAGGCCTCGTGTGCCGTTACAGGAGCAGATTTTATGAACAAAATGTCCCCCTTCGTACAATATTTTCTTGTTGTGTAGTAATGAGTGGTTTGTTTGATTGGGGCTTAATCCTAATGCCATATTTACTTCACTGCCATGACGGAGTTGCAATGAGTAGATATATATCTATAAATAAGATGACAGCTTCTACCAGTTTTGAAGCCCTTATCCATGGATTATGAAGGTGATGATAACAAATTCATTTTAGGATGACAACTAAAGCAAATATTGGCAAGTTCTAAATTATGCATGTAATAAACATTGAGATATATAACTTAAACAAGGCCTTAGTCAGAATGAGACTTGCTCAAGTAAAGGGAGGTAAATGCATTATGTGTTGATAATCATCGTGCATTATATGTATAAGATGAGATTGAAAACACAAAATAGCTGTCTCAGCTGTCTAATGCTGTTGTCAAGGAAACATGATGCAATAAGACTACCACAAATGAACAGTACACAAAAGACAATATATAGATCTATAGAAATTTATACAGACACAAAAAAAAGACTTAAATATTGCACTTGATGTATGTTTTCTTGATTGAAACCATTTGAAAGACTGGATTTCTACAACACCCTCTCGCATTCCAGAAGAATATTGTAATATCCGTTAAAATACACTAACACACGACTAGACCAGGAGTTTTAAGAGATAAATTAAAAACTACACAGCAGTTGTGAGTAAAGTACTCAGTACAAAACCACTCACAAACAAAAACTCGTCTTTCACAAAGCATTTCTACAACAATTATTCTTAACAATTCAGAGTAAACAAACACAACCTTCTATGCTGTATTGCATATCGTTTCAACAACAACGATCTGAATACATTGCGAGGTATTCCATGTACAAAATATTTCATTAACTAAAACGACGAACTTAAAACTACTCCATGTAGTTCTTGTCAGAAATCTCAACACTAATTATAACAGTATACATCTGTAAACTGTTATTTATCTTAACTTCTTAAAATAAAAACCTGTTTAATTGTTCAGGTTAAAATTATGCCCTTTTCGAAATCTCCTTTAAGACTATCATATCTTAATAGTCATTATCAGATTATTTAAACAAAGTAAACATGATTGGTGTTCTTGAGATTCCGCAGTAGTTCAAATAGTTCTTATGAAAAATATGACAAAATGGCCTCCAGCTCGCAGGCATTTACACCATCAAAGTATTAATTTTGATTTGTTTCTAAAGCACTCAGCTCAGGTGTGAATTTATACAGATTGATGTAAGTACCACCGTCACTAGGGAATAGTTTCCATGGAAATTTGGCACCAAACAGGAAGAGAAGGTTGATTAACATTCCGTGTCCTTGAACGCTGATTGACCTTGAGCTTGGGGTTCAGTAAACTGTAGAGTCCTAGTATTATCATTCCTGTAGACAATTTCTGAACAGTCTCCATAAACAGAGGCTCTACTATTTACACTGCCTGGATTGAGTGGAGGAGGGTTCTCATATGTGGGAGACGGAAGGGAGGGGGAGCCGTCACGGGGTTTCCATATAGGAGATCCGTCAGGGTTTTTATTTGGAGAGGGCGCTGCAAAGCTGTGTGGATTAGTACTGGCATGGAGTAACTTAGCAGATCCATGACTAGAGCCACTGAGATTAGATGTAGACGAGGAAGGACTCGCCTTTGTTTGGATGATTTGAGGTTCGGAACCTGCCAGGAATGGAACCATTTGAGAATCAGAACCAGACATAAACGGGCTGGCCAGAGGTTCTTCCTCTTCAATTTCGTTGTTGAGATCACCAATTGTTTTGCTTCTTGTCCTGAAAGTATTTTCATATTCTATTGTATTCACATTTTCTTCTAGATTCATAGAGTGTCTCTCGGGTTGCTGGCCGTCTTTGCCTGTCCGTTTCTTCGCAGCACCTCTTTGGTTTGTTTGTAAATTATCAAGTCTTTTTCCACCAAATGGAATGTTTTTGCCTTTACCCTGGCTTTTCATTGTTGGGAACTGAACTTTCTTTGTACTATCTTTCACAGTCTGTCGAATTATCCGTAAAAAGTCAGCTTTGGCTTCTAAAGAACTGTTGAAAAAAACAAAAACAATTCCCCTTTATAATAGAACAATTCTAGATTGGAACTTAAAAAGCAGACAAAAACACTGTTTCAAAGAACTTAATAAAAGTTTTCTGTGACTTGTTGTAAACTAAATATGCTAATTTTGTCAGAGAAATTATTATGGACTTAACCTCCAATCAATCAAACAAAAAATTTTAATTCTCCTAAAAGTTGATTCAAGAACAGAAAAATTTTATGTGAAATCAACAGGATCTCTTTCTACACCAATCAAATTTGTTATAATTGTGTTGGTGCTGCTTTTCACTGCTGAAGTGAAATACCCTTTAGCACAGCTTTTCATAAAAAAAATGTCAGAAGTTTTAATACGACAAACCGAAAGTATTTATCTTACTTGTTACAAAATTGGTAGACTTTTTCCGGCCTGCCCTCCGTTTCTGATTTACAATGCACCATCTCCCAGCAATGTTTGGTGTCTGTATCACTGAGACTGTGACAGCGCACATTTAACTCGTGTACTGGAATCAGTAGTTTATATCGGTCCACCATATCACAGATCTCTGTTACTGGACCACGACCTTGGGAACTCTGAAATGTACACATAGAAACATTTATCTAAACCGTTTTTTTAAGATTCAACAAACCATACTATGTATTGTTATTTTAATAAGTTAGTATGAGACCAAATTTAGTTTTCTTAATTTTTTTTTTCACCTTGCCTGTGTCACATGGATATGAATGATAAGTTGTTGTGAAGTCAACATTTTGAAGGAATTCACATGAAGGGTAAAGCTGCTTTCATGTATCACTCCTGAAGAAAAGGAATGATGCAAAGATTTTTGTGTTTTAAGGATAAAATTCACTGCCCGATACATTAAAGGGATACAGCCAATTGTGAGATAGCTTAAACAGGAAACTGGCTGGCTCTCAATACCCTTGGGACAGTTGGTTGTCCCTCAAAGAGAAGATAAGTTCTTTGATACTTGAGATGAGATTACCCTTCAAATACTGCTACAGGAAGCCTTGATACTAACTTATTAACTTAATGTTGAATACCTTAGTTTTCTTTCTCTTGACTTTCTCTCTGGTCAGGTAGACTACACCCATTCTGAAGACGAATACTGTATTTTCAAACTCTGTGCCTTTCTTTACTTTCCCCAGAGTTTCATGTATATTGATCCATTCCACCGTGCCGTACATCTGTAATTCCCCGACACTTAAATCTACACTCTGTGAGGGTCAAACAATAAAAAATTTCCATTCAATTTTTTTTATCCATTAGCTAAAGGACCAAACTAAAATGTATTTTTTCGTGACAGTTTATGTGATTGGTGTTTTTATGCTGTAATATTATCATGTCACTGGTATTATAACAGTTTCTGACATTTAGCACTTCTCTGCTTGAAGGATTGTACCACGGGCCCCTGATCAGTTCATCTTTTGCAGGAGCTGCTTTTCAAATGCTCAAGTGCTTGCCTGTTGACTCTAGAATTAGGTTTTTTTAACGAAGCGTACCAATATTGTTTGACAATTTTAAATGAGCCTTTGCTTATAAATGGCTACATCACTCTGTCGGATAGCAACAAGAGACCACAAAGGTATAGCAGCTTGGAAAATTCATGCAGCAAGAATAAAGTTGTTCTTATTTGAAGTCTGAATCTTTTGATTATTAGATTGGACTATCAGAAAATAATAACAGATAATTCAAGAAAAACTTGCACAAGTAAACGTTTATCCTGGTTTCAGAGCTCTATAGGATCTTTACCTTGTGTATGTTTCTTAAGACACTAAAGCGCTGAAAATTAAAGGAAAATGTGTTTAGTGCGAGTGTATACCTTATTGTGAGGGTGTGTTTCTCTATACTGTCTGGCCATTTCATCAAAAACACTCCCGTATTCCTCATATATCTTCTGCATCTCATTGATATGCTCAGCTACAGCCTCCATGCCTTTCAGGGCCTCTACAAAAACACAGGGAAAATAATGAAGTTAAAAGTGTGGTCAGCAACTATTAAATGAAATAAACAATACATACATAATGTAAGTATTTTAATTTGTACTAAATGGCTGCCATCTTCGTGTCCCCATCACAACACCAATGTTTTAAATAAGCGATTTCATGCTGTCAATATTGGCAAGCCTTTTAAGCTGAAGACAATAATATAATGTATCATACACAACAAATTCATGCACTGTGTATCATTTGCACAACGGTTTAGTGAACATTCAACTTTGTAAATATTTTATCAATAAAATTTCTCTTTTGGAAGCTAAGCTATTTAAAGAATTTAGAACTTGTGTCTTGAAGGCAAAATTTCACAACAAAGATAAATCTTTACAGTTAAGTGGCATTATATTTTCACAACTATCAAAGAGGTTTCAATTTTTTTTTTAAACTGACATTTAAGGCAATTTCTCTGATTATATCTTGCATTTGGTTGTAAAATGTTAAAAGTTTCGATCTGTACAACTCAAGTACTGCAGGTTGAAAAAAATTGTACTGAATCTGTCAGTTAAGTTATAGTACATTGTAGGAAATTCCCCCAGAAATGTGTTCTTTTATTACAATAGAGAAGTGTTTTCATTGTATCCTATCCCAGGCCTGTGTTGTTGGTTTTTTGGGTTTTTTTTTTTTTTTTATTTGATTGGGGTTTAATGTTTACTCAAACCTTGTAAAAAAAAATTGCCAGAGCTACACCGTTTGCTGTTTGTGAGAATGGAACCAAACAGGGTCTTCCCATGGTTAAACTTATTTGAGAAGGACCAATTAATAGGTTTCCAAAATTGTTTGTAGTGTTCATATAAATTTGTATTTTGTTACTGATTTTAACAAATTTTGTTAATTGGATCATCAATGAATTTGTATTACAGCATGAACATTAATGTACCAGTATTGAAAAAATCTCCAAAGCGGTGGTAAAAAAAAAAAAAAAAAAATTTGTACACAACCGATTTTAAGGTAATGCTGGACAGGATTGCCCTGATTGCTGTTTTATAAAGATAATATATATATAACTTTATTTAACGAGGGTGGATACAATATATAAACTCAGTCAGTTTTTCAAAAACTGTTCTTCCCT
>JARFOD010040315.1:0-10272 GCA_031763545.1 Mopalia muscosa | reverse complement strand
CGATCAAGCTAAAATTTGGAATATCAGCTTTTTCAGCCCAAATAAGCAAATAAACCAAATTTCAGCAAAATCAAAGGAGGTACGGTTTGCCTCATTGGGTGATTTGACATGGAATGACCCATTTCCATAATAAAACCACCACACTAATCAGTAACGTATAAGCTTACGCTTTGGTTTGCATTGTCTTTTATGATAATCCAAACAAATTTTGTCAAGAAATGGGATAAAAACACACAGAAGAAAACCTGTGGCAAAAGCTACCAAACAGCAGCCATTTGTCACCGCTTCAATTTAAAAGTAGGCTGACCCAGAGGTTTCATTGCATCACTCTCGGACTTCGATCTGAATGGCGTCATAACCACATATTCTTACCAACAATTACAAAGCAAAGGCGATCCCAACCACATACATCAACATTACCACTCACCAGAGCCAAAATGTTACAAACAATGTGACATTTGACCAATCATATCTCAACTACATGTACCACTCACGTTAGCCAAAATCTAAAAAATACATATATGGAACTTGGAAACCCAATAATGTTTAATATTCATCCGATAACCCTTTAATTAACCAAACGAACTGTAATGAAGAGCAATGGGTCAGCGTAGTTTTTTAAAAATTTTTTGGCCTGCCTGAAATTGATTTCATTTTTGGGTTTTTTGAAAGTTTCAAACTGAACATTTTGTTTCAGTAATTTGCTTGGGATCATATTCTCCACGCATGGCTTTGAAAGTGAAACAAGGAAATTTATGTTAATCAGTTATTTTGAAATCAAGCTGTTTATTTGATCAGTTGCTCGTGTTCAATTTTTGATTGGTAATCATGTGATTTTGATTGGTTAACTTATCATCTATCACCAATCATTATTTCCATTCTTGCAAAAGTTGCAAGCCCAAAATATAATTTCAGTATTTCTCCAAATTTTGTACATATAGGTCTTTAAAGACTGTTTATAAAAGATATGTTTTTTTATGTAAAGATCTAATAACTTGTCAATCTGTTTTATTTATTGACTCATATTTAAGAAACTTAAAGCTTCAGCAAGACAAGTGATTTCTCCTCAGGGCAGGCTGTGTTTGCATATTTTTTTTTTAAGCGATACCCTGGGATGTAATAAAATGCATATAGATAAATTTTATAATTGGATTTTAAACAATGGGTAATAAATGCACAAACAAAAGTCAACTTTATCCACGCGGCCATGTCTAGGTTTTATTATCGTTAAACAGAAGAGCTCCACAAATATTGACAAATTTAACACTTTCTTTTCAATATAGGTGCCTACACCACAAGACCTGTAGAGTCTACTGATTAAACCTTTGATAGTTGACCTATATAGGTCATTGGCTCACACATGTTATAACCCGTAATGAGTGTTAGTCACGAGATGTCATGGATAAGGTTGGCAATGCCAAAATGTCAGCTGCTAGTGATCGTAAGAAGATATATATCTGTAACCCTCGGGTTATTTTATAAAATGAAGAAAGGATAAGTCGTTGCTATATTTAAGTATATTTAATGATAACCTTTCAAGGGATAAAGGGGTTATTTCAGCCAGGAGTATCGCTTTAAGCAAATCTATTAGCAAAAGCCATGCATTAAGCTAAAAAGCTTATACTGTATGTATCAAATTATAAAATTATCATAAAAGATTTTATGGAAAGGTGTAATAAGTAGGCAAAGGAATGAAGTGATTAAAGAAAATTAACTAATATTAATCGTAAAAAGCGCTGAATAATAAAAAATGTTTTTTTACTAATTTTGTGATTTGCTGGTCGCTGCTCCACAATTCATGCTCAGGCCAGCTCGTGCTATAAAGTGTGATGATTTCAATGCTCAAACAAACAATATAATCTGATTATATCATGTTTTACACACTTTTCACATAATATTAATATCTTGCATTTAACTTGCCTAGGTTTCCAGGTTAAAAGGTTAATTTACTTTCTCATTGTTTATAATGTTTCTTCTATATACAGGTCTGATACTGGTTCTTGTGTTGAGGGGAAGGCTCCACTTGTTGAAGTTGCTGTTGACCCTAATGATAGAGACGCTTTCAACCAGAGAGTGGAAACTTTCACTGTATCCTTTATTTCTTTAAGTTTACCATAACTCACGGCCTTGACTTAGTGGTTAGTGAGTGCAGAGTGCGCTTACTAATCCTGTCGACCCTCTGCTACATGTTCATATGTGTGGCTCCGACAATCCCATAATGGTTTTTATGTGGTTTCATTTTTATTGTTCATGTTAATTAGACAAGGAACAGTGTGAAATCGACAAATTGTCGTCATAGTGAATAATCATTGAGTTTGACATTAGAAACAAACAATCAATTAATGACTGGTGTATGCGTTAATGCCAAAATATTTATCAGGGAGGGAATTTTGAGGAGATGATATAAAGCCCCTCAAATTCAGTAAAAGCCCAATTTTAGTCGAAAAATATTCAATATTTATTTTCCGTTTTAACTACTAATATTCAGTATTTTGTTGAAATTAAATTTCAATAAGGGCCTTTATTTAAAAGACATTGGGTTTTTATTCACTTTGAAGGGCTTTCAAGTAATAATTTTATTCAATTTTGGTGAAACATAACTTTAATATCTGTCATCCTGTAATTGATGTTAAACTCCAATCAAACAAACAAATATTTGAATAATAAACACCAGTGATAGAATCAACCTCATCCAGATTCACCAGTGTCATGTATTTTCCTTGACTGTGTATTGACATTAAAATGGTTGGCGAAACCTGCAGAGTTTTCTCCCCTGATATGTGCTCGTTACGGCTGGGAGAACACTGACACAGACATCTTGAAGTGTGTAGGTTGTAAGGCCATAATCTGTGGTCAACTACCAAGTGTGAAGAAACTGGATATTTGTAAGTTTGACTTTTAGCTTTTCATTCTGTAATTGACAGGAATTCATAGGAATTTTTTTTTACAAATCAAAACTTTATTTTTTAGTTAAAAAGTCAGCTTGACTAGCGTTTGTGACTATAGTGTAAAATAACAAATTCATTAACTTTGGCTTCAAGCATAGCTCAATTTAAATTAAATTATTTTGGAAATTTTCTGACATTCTTGAAAACCCACAGCTTAAACGAATTCAATTAACGTCTTTCCGAGTTTGGAAGTGTTAATCTGTATGAATTCCTGATGATTAATCAAATGTAGTGGGGAAACACAAAGCCGATTCGCCATAGTTTATTTTGTCTTACTTCCCCTGTTTTGTGGCCTGTGGCAACAGTTGGTGTGTCAGACATCCGATCAACTAGCGGCTGTGGCTCAGTGGTAGTGAGTCTGATTCCTTAACTTAACCTGCTTTCGATTTACCGTTCACAGGATCAAGTTCGCCTGTCGACCATCAGGTATATGAGCAAGTCACATGTTGTGGCTCCGGCAATCGCAGGGGTGATTTTTAATTGGTTTCTTATCGGTTTTCCACCATAATAAGGCTGTGTACAGTCTGAAGTGGACAATCCATCGTCATATAAGTGAAATACCCTTGAGTACGATATTATACACCAAACAAACAAGCAAACAAACTATCCTGTCTTGTGCTTGTTGTCAATAGTATGGTACATGTAAGTGATTTCTGTCCTAGGATGTGGGTGGTTGAGGGGGGGCTTCCTGTTGCCCTGAGGCTCCCTGAGCTAAGGGGCAACATAAAGCCAGGTGGTTTTGGATGTTTTTGTACTGCGTCCTGTCATGTTTTTCTTCATTGCCGGTGGTATGAAGGGTGATTTTCTTTAGCCATTGGGGTGGCATGATGCCGGCCCAACATTTGAGTGAAATAAGCTTAAGGTATGGCATAAAATCCCAAATCAAAGAAACTGTCACACTGTATTTGATACCCATATATTTCAAACTGAGAAAGTGTTATCCCAAAATACCATATATTTCAAGTAATCCTTAAAGAACAAAACAAACAAGAATCGAAAAACTCAGTTTCATTTTCTTTTGTCATCAGATAGAGAATGTCTCCAGAGGTTACAGGGGTCATTGGTTGAAGGTCATCAGACCCTGTGTCCTTGGAGGAATAACCCATCACCAGGTAAATTTGTTCAATCAACCGTCTTCAAGAATAGAGGCGGACAATTTGGAGGTACATGTAGCTTCCTGTTGCTATGGTACTCTCAGAGCTTAAGGGAAGCAAGAAGCGGATCTGATGTCGTATTGTGTCATGTTTTTGTCCTGTTCTTCCTTGTCTTTGTGCTGGTGTCATTTGGTTTCCTTTACCTATTTACCTGACATGTCATCTAGCGAGAGAAATAACCTGAAGTATGTGGTGAAACCTCAGTCAGATTGACCAAACAACTAAGAAAGCAGTTTCTGAATTGGAATATACCGAGTTCTGTAAAAATATAAGAACACTTTTAATTGGACTTTTATTTATACATTTGGTTTTACACATTTCAAATACGCATCAAAATAAGAGGAAGTCACACTATGTGACTCCAGCAATCATAGGGGGTGGTTTTAATGAAGTTTTCTCCTGGTTTTTCTACAATATTTAATTAATGCAGATTGAGAAACTGTCATGATGTAAGGGAAATAGCCTTGAGAACTGCTATCATATAAAGGAAATATCCCTTGGCCCATCATTAAACACCTATCACTGAATCACCTATCACTGAATCTGAACCAAAAGATGAGAAGATGCCTTGCTAAGCTACATGTATAAATGACTACTCATTGTATAAAGTACAACAACAACAACAACAACAGAATACAATGACTCACTGTACATTAATAACTCTGTTTGTAGAATGGTTTAATATGGCGCTGGCCTGGAACCAGTCAGATATGATACAGAATCTTCAGAAGGCTTACTCAGACTTTACCCTCAATCAGCCTTCGTTACCCCTCATCTCATTCGATACACTTGAGGACATTGTGAGTTCTCATTTTGATCATATCTTTCACCAAAATGCGAATCATCATATAAGTGAGATACCCTTTACTGTAAGGTTTGGGCCAGTGGTTTACTGGTAAGCATGACTGTCATAAGAAATTTGATGTACCGTTCATGGGTTCAAATCAGTCTTTCTGCCATCAGGTATATCAGTGAGTCACATGATTTCGCTCTGGCAATCATGTTGGTTTTTTTTTACAAGGTTTTGTTAAAGTTTTCCACTGTATTTAAGCAAGGAGCAGTGTGAAATGGACCATCTGTCTTTATAGAATTACCCTGGAGTACAAGGTTAAACCCCCATCAAAGAAAGCTTGGTGAACTTGAATAGGTTTCCTTCATTCTTTGGGTTCGGCAGCAATATGAAGCTGATCTGTTTTCGATGTCTTTGTATTGTGTTTTGTGATTATCTTGTCTACTTGTTGTGTTGGCCCGCGACCATGTCTCAGTGGTAGCGAGTGTGCTTCCTGAACTGAACATGCTTCGATTACTGTTCACGGGTTCGTGTCCGCCTTTCGACCGTCAGGTAAATGAGCGAGTCATATGTTGTGAATCTGGCGATCGCGGAGGT
The DNA here is from genome assembly GCA_031763545.1 of Mopalia muscosa. NCBI lineage: Eukaryota > Metazoa > Mollusca > Polyplacophora > Chitonida > Mopaliidae > Mopalia > Mopalia muscosa. The sequence continues at coordinate 4,783 of JARFOD010040315.1, read as the reverse complement.
GGTTTTTATGAGGTTTCGGTTTTTCACTGTAATAAGGCTGTGTGAAGTGGATAATCCGTCATCGTATAAGTTAAATACCCTTGAGAACAACGTTAAACACCAATCAAACAAACAAACTAACTTGTTGTGCTTTGCTAGTGGTGGCAAGGGTGATTTGTTAAACCCATTGGGTTGGCACAGTCATATGAGTGAAATACAGCGTTAAATGCTAATCAATTCTGTGCTGGTTTGTCTGTCATCCTGATAATCAAGTAACTTGAGTAAAAGACAAAAATTTAAACACTCTGACTGAAATGAGTATCGACCCTGAAGCACCATTTTAAACCTGTTTGTTTTAAGGGACTAGATGAAGATAGTTTTAGAGCTGAAGTTATCAGTGACTCTAATGGATCAGCAGCTGTATGTAAAACAGTATTTAAAGGTGTTCCTGTTAACTTAGCAGCTTTCTGTCTATCACTGTTTGGATGGAGAAAAAGGTAAGTACCATTAACTAGAAATTTGAAACTGTATATTCAGTTGTGTAGACAGCATTGTTTCTAAAAGGCTCACATTCAACTTCATGGAGAGCCCCATGTGGTATACTGGCAGACCATCAGGGGAGATAATTCAGCATTGAACTAAGCTTTTACTGCAAGCCAGTCAATTTGGCCTGGTTTTACCTTGCAAGGAGAGTGAAATATGCAGGGAATCATGGGACATAATCACTGACCTATATAAACCTATATATAGGTCAGTGGACAAAACAAACAACTTGCCGACTATTATGGATTTAGCCGATGTTATAAAAAATGTAAAAAGCGTAATAACTCCATTTTGAGTCTGTTATACATAAAGAAGTAATCTGTGCGAAATAACAAATACATCCAAACCTTGATTTTCCCATGATTCAAGTGTGGTGCAACGGGCAGAGTTACCAACCTTGTACGACGCTCACCGATTTAAAATGTACTGTGTGGGGTATTGAATTTTAATAACCTACTCTGCACATCATACAGTCGGCTTTACCCTATCACTTATAACATGGGCCATGGAAACAATGCTGTCCACACCACTCAGTATGTGGTTTCACACTTCTATTTAATAGACTTTTGGTATCATGTTTAATGAATCACAATTAAATTTCATAACTCTATTTCTATGGAAACAAGTGGGCGGTTGGAGGGAACTTCCTGTTGCCCTGGTGCTGTCAGGGTCCCCACCTTGTCACAATATTCTGACACCCTACCCTGTCACATAATTCTGACACCCTGCCCTGTCCAGTTTACTGACACCTCTGTCTGTCACAGTATACTGACACCCAGCCCTGTCACAGTATACTGACACCCAGCCCTGTCACAGTATACTGACACCCCTCCCTGTAATGGTTTACTGACACCCCTCCCTGTCACAGTATACTGACACCCAGCCCTGTCACAGTATACTGACACTCAGCCCTGTCACAGTATACTGACACCCGCCCTTTAATGGTTTACTGACTCCCCTCCCTGTCACAGTATAATGACCTCCCACCTACTCAGAGTATACGGACACCCCACCCTGCCACAGTTTATTGACACCCCATCCTGTCACATTATTCTGACACCCCCCCTGCCAGTTTACTGGCACCTCGCAGTCACAGTATCCTTACACCCCACCCTGCCCATGCTGTCACAGTATTCCGTCAACTCACCCAGCCACTGTATTATGACATCCCATCCTGGCACAGTAAACTGGCAGCCAATTAATGAGTCACAGTATACTAACACTGCACCCTGGTAGAGTAAAGCAAAAATCCTACTCATTCAAATGTTTTGGTTCTCTCACAGTAACTCATTGTCATCTGGCATCTTATTGCAATTACACAATGATAATCTTTTTTTTTTTTGACAGAATAAAAAGATATGGCAGAAGTTTTTAAATGTTTAATGTTCTGTTGTTCTGTACTATTTTCAGTGCTCGTTCTGATATAATACAATGTGAACGATGCAGAAGGAAAGTTGGTCTCTGGGGCTACAAACAAACCACATCTACTGACTCTCCTACACCAGGGGAATCAAACGGGGAACACAACCACAGCTCAGGAGAGCTCGATGGTCAACCTTCACAATCCAAGAAACCAAAACTAGTGAGTTGAAAGTTTTTATCATGTTTATTTCTTCAAATTTTGAGTTTTCTTCCAAAAATAATTTTAAAACTTGTGTATTTTTGTTGTAGCAATTTTTTTATTTGAATTGTCCATTTTTACAATGAGTGACTGAGAATTTTTCCTGTGCTTCCCTTTCTAGTCTCTGAAAGATGGTTTTGATCCTATAGCGGAACATCGGGGTTGGTGCCCTTGGATTATGTGCTCAGACAAGAAACCAGTTACCTCCCCTTTATGCCATACTAGGAGTCCAGGCTCCTCCATAAGCTCAGTATTTCAAACTCCTGATCGATCAAATCGAAACCATGCTCATTTTGCTCAATTATTGACCCCTAGTGAAGAATCAGTTAGCCCAAGTCACTCGACAAATCTATCGCATTTCAATCACCCTGCAGTATCAACTCCCCTGAATCGCCATGGGAACGGACAGACCACACCCATATCTACACCGGTGAACAGAACAGAAACACCATCTCTCCCACCATGGAAAATTTTGCTAGTCCTCATGTCGTTATGGAAACCGGAGAATTTATCCACGTCATCTGATCAGAGATTGGTAAGTTTGTGGTCAATAGATTCTCTGAGTTGTTATTCAGCCATAAAATTAGCCACCATAACCCTTCAGTAATAATCACTATGATAACCAAAAGTTTCAAAACGTTTACCATACAGTGAAAAGAACGATTCACTAAAGCTGATACAAAGTTTGTATTGTTTTAGTTTCCCACTTTCAAATATGTAATGGAGGTGATTGGAGGGTGTTTCATGTTGCCCTGGTGCTCTCAGAGCTAAAGGGGAAGATGAAGCCAATCTGTGTATGGTGTTTGTATTTAGTCTGTTATTGTCCTGTATTTGTCGCATCTTGGCTGTGTTTATTGCCAGTGGTGTCAAGAGTGATTTCCTTCACCCATTGGACTGGCACCTTGTCAATTAAGTGAAATACCCTTTAGTATGATGTTAAAACCCAATCAAACAAACAAACAAATCAAAATGTAATGTGAAAAGAAAAAAATTGAAGCTATATAAAACTAAAAAGAAAATATTATTTATACCATGACTCAAGATTCAAGTTAAACAGCGTAAAAATGGTTATTATTTTACAGTTTATATAATAATTAATGACATTTTTGAATAATAAATGCCATCTTTGTATAGTTTATAACATCTTTGTATAATTTATGACATCTTTGTATAATTCATGACATCTTTGTATAATTTATGACATCTTGTATAATTTTTTTAATTTTTGTACATTGACAGAGTCCTCCGCTTGAAGAGATGTCTCATATCCGACGGTTACTACGAGAATGGTCGTCACCTCGCTCTGTGAGGAGAATTAAACAGCTCTAAATTAACAGCTTCTATGTGAATCAACTCATTAAAATGAACAGTATTTATTTTCCTGTTGAAATACAGTATCAGCTACTCAAATATAAAAATCAGAAAAAGAAAGATGTGACGCTAGGTGTTATGAGAGAGAAGAATACAGTAACCCTAATACTCCCAGGAAAGGGACAAGACAAAATCAGCTTAAAAACCTGTCAAACCAAACAGAAAATGTTCCTGATTTCCACATTTTTTAAATAATTGATTCCGATGTCTAGTTCTCCTCGAACATTATGCTTGTAGATTTGCGTAGCTGCCATATTCTTATATTACCTTAATCATACAAGTACATGGTGATAAGATACTCTCAACATTCATCGCCATGGTTACTAAGAGACTTCCTCTCTTATTTTAGTAAGGCAGGGGAAAAATGTTTGACATTAAAGCCCAATAAAATAAACAATCAATCAATTTTATAGTTGTGCCATTTTAGCCAATTGAACTGATCAAATTTTTGGTTTGGCTGCCCTGTGGCTAAGGGCAGTTTGTTTGATGAGTGGCAATGCTGTCTTTACTTTGCACTGGTTTAAAATTAACTTTCCAACATTATGTAAATGCTCCACATCTTAGTAGTGCTAGTGTAAATTTTTGTCGGAATAAATCGCCGTCATATAAGTGAAATGAACAACGTTTAACACCAATCCAACAAACAAAGAAACAAACAATGTAAGTCATCTACCCTTAAGCATTGCGTAAAAGACCAATCAATAGATCAATCAATTAGTTTGGCAAAAAAGACCCGAACAATATCTTCTTTTTTTATACTCAAAATCCGCAAAATTTAAATCCTTCAAAGTTTTTGACTACCATTTACATTTTTGTTCTTTATTTTACAGTTTATTTTTTTTATTATAAACATTGTTATTTAATACCTGTGCATGTCCAGTGGTAGTGCCATAAATACATATAAGCACACCATTTTCACAATAATTTTGTGTAAAAATATTGTTTATAGAGTTCAATCATGAACGTAAATGTAATATGTAACAACTTCTCATGTAATATAAATCTCTGTGCAATATGACCACAGTTGTTGACAAAAAAACGAGTAAATTTGTTTTCATAACTAATAAAATCTTTGTTATATTGTTTTTAGAATTCTGTAAAAGTCATCACTGTTTCTTTTTCTTTACGGTCGTGGCCGGGCTTAGTGGTAGCATTTGCGCTTACTAATCTACATTTGATCTTCCATTCACAGGGCCCTGTGAGGGAGCGGGTGGGCCATGGCCCTGCAGAATACTCCCTCGGTCGATCGTAAGAGGCGAGAAAAGAGGT
>JARFOD010040304.1:0-10272 GCA_031763545.1 Mopalia muscosa | reverse complement strand
GCAAGTAGGTAAAATACTAATCAATGGTTTCAGTGTATCTAGAAAAAATCAGAGAAAAATCAGAAATAGTTTTTTTTTTAGACCGGCCATAGCGGCCTATCGATTTCCAACTTTCACCATGGGTTTAGATAGGCAGGACGTAGGGCTAAGACAAAGGAATTACACCTATTCATTGTGCTAGTTCTGACCGTACTGTACATACGACTATATTTGGATTCCCCACGATCCAAGCTTTCATTTTATATATCACATGCCATATTTTAATAAACTTTTCGCGAGAAAAACATGAAAAAACGGAGTATTTTAACATTTCACGAAATTTACGGTTGGTTAATTGTAAAATCTGGATGTTGAACACGGCTGCCTTGTGGAACAGACTTATAAGTAAATTGTCTCTACACTATCAATTAGGGGTGTAACGATGCATCAAACTATTGATATATCATGATAGTCCGTGATCTGATAGAAAAATATCGAACACTTTGAAGCATCGTTGCTCTATTGTCAGGCCAGACCGGTTGTCAGTAATCGTAGATGCCGCCAATCGACCATTGTCGCATACCAAAGGCGCTCATACTGTAAGATAGGAAGTCCCCACATTTCATAAATACATTGACCCACTAAAGAGAGTGCAATGTATTTCGCTGTCACCGCAACAAAATTAAAAAAGCTTTAGTCATGTTTAAACAGAACATTTGAACTTTGAAACGGCAAATTTCGATACATTTTTTTTTCACACATATTTGCCTGAGACGGGACGTGATAAAACTCGGAATTTGGTCTATTCAGTACATGCTGTTGTTGTTCTCGCTTTTATACGGCAGTTTGCCGACCTGAATGTTGTTGATAAAGACTAAAATCAAGAATGAACTGGAAATTTGGGTTGCAATTTACAATGTAAAATTTTTATAACTTCACAAGATTCAATTGATTTTCTGCGATCTTTAGAAATCCTTTTATCTTTTTTTTTTTTAGTTTGATTTTTTTCACTATTTTATTTGTTTAACAACAAACTCCTGATCTCTTTCTCACCACCTAATAAAAATCTTATTCAGATTTATTACTGAATGAGAAGAAGCACTTTCAAATGAAAAATTTTGTTTTATTGAAAAGAATTAAAAAGACCTGACATGTTTTGCTTTAGTGGAACAATAATGTTCCTCTGGGAGTTTTACTATGCATGTTTTAAACATGTGTGTTAAACATAAAGATTTAACTATGTCAATCAAAGTGGTGGTTTTTAGTATGTTACTTATACATGTAGCTTTCCCACCATATTTAAACAAGTGACAATATGAAATGGATAATCCGACATATACATTTAAGTGAAATACGCTTGAGACTAATCAAACCACAAAAAAAACAACACCAAAAATATGTACGGTTATTAAGTAGAATATATTAGGAAAATATGAGACGAAGGTTTGAAGCTGTCAAGGTGATTAATTAATTAAGATAACTAAATTGTAAGGTTTCAGGCAGCGTACACAATCAACTAATATTCATAAGACCCCGCCTTAGGCTTCATTTGTATGATTATCCTGCCAGCCTTTATTGGCGCGGTCTGGGGCCGGTTCCGCAAAGCATTTTCTGACTTAAGTCAAAGTACTTAATTTCATATTTTGCAACTTGCCTTAACTTAGTTTAAAATTAATACCTGTAATTGTGACTTACTTACGTTATAATACTTATGCTAAATATTGCATGCTAAAATTTTAAACTGAGAAATTTGAAGGCCTTTTTTGACTTAAGTATAAAACTGCTTTGTGCAATCCGATCCTGTAGAGTCAGCTATGTCTGTAGGTTAGCAGTCTCTGGTCTCACCAGTTGTAGGCTACATCATATATATTGTGCCTCAACACTGCTGGATTGTCTGGATTATTGATTTCTTCCCTGGGAGATTTCAATACATTGCTGTCTGGTTGGCTACACCATGTACTGAGCTGTCTGTGATGATGTCATCATGTCAGGCCATCGTGCTACAGTGTTATTGTAATCTAAGGCATTAATATTGTCTCTCTTTCTATATTTTATCATCTGACTAAGGCTTGGGATTTGTGGTTTTCATGCAGGTACATGCATCTGTCCATTATTTTCTTAAGATTCTAGTAAATTTGTTTTCTCTGTCAGTTTGTATTTTTAGCTCCATTACCTTTGCATAAATTATCATTTAAGAGTAGCTGTTCTTTGAATGAATACTTAGGGACAACGAGGCTGCTTTAACACAGGGGTATCAGAGTAGAGCTTCTGTCAGTTTACCACATGTATTTCACGATCTCATTTCATAGGTATTCCCTGTGATGCTTAGAATTTCTGAAAAAATCCTGACGTTAGCTTACATGATATATGGACCGTGGTGTATGCAAATGGCTGTTACACCAGACATAGCTACATGTATTTATGAATGAAGATTGGAACTTTGCCAGTTTTCTGTCTAATCAATGAATGAAGATAGACTAGTGTTAAAACCAGCTCTCTTGACTTGATTCGTTTAGATGGTTAATCAGCTACAGTAAATGTATACTAGATATGTATGACCTTGCATATCGGCCACTGACCGGCTTGTCTGGGTTACTTTAACCATTTCTTAAATGGGCTATGTTTAAATGTCCTTTCTTTGAGGAATATCCGGAACTATTTACTGCTGCTATTCTTCTCCTGGTGCTTGCTTACTCTCTCTATTATGGAATATGTTACTTGATTCTCCATTACTTCTCTCTTCTAAATAAAGGTAGGATGCTGTGAATGATCATAAGGATGTACCGCAGCGATGATCATCCTGCTCTTTAACATTATACAGACCTGTGCTGTTGGGGAGAACGGTCAGAATGGGATCTCCCCATGGTTATGCAACCTTAATTTAGGAGGAGCGATAAATATATCTTTCTCGGATTGTTTGCAGTCTTCACTTCAATTTGCATTTTGCTATTGATTTTGAAAAATTTTGTCTTCCGATAATCAATAAAGATTGTATTTTAAAGCTGTTGTTTTTTTGTAAATGCACTATTATTTAATTTAAAAAATCAGCAAACCAGGGGAAAATGCTAATGTTAGATTATCTTAAAAAATTTTACAGGACCGACTTTAAAGTTATGTCAGAAAATGTTACAGCACGGGCCACTTAAATATGGTGTGAAATGGAAAATCCATATCTATATAAATGAAATACCATTGTGTAATATGTAAAACCCCAATCAAACAAACACACTTCATTTGAAACTCCTATTTTATGCTACAATACTAAATATTGTTTTGTTTTTTACTTGTTTTAGCTGTAACTTCTCCCCGGTACAAAGATGACAGAAATTCAGCCTCGAGAGATAAAGATTCTGGAGACGGCGGAGGACATTCAACAGAGACGTGAAGAAGTTCTCGGACGCTATGACTTCTTCAAGACTGCCTGCAAAGACCGCCGAGAAAGGCTGGAGGATTCTCGAAGATACCAGTACTTCAAGCGAGATGCCGATGAACTGGAGAGCTGGATTCTTGAGAAGCTTCAGACTGCCTCCGATGAAAACTTCCGGGACCCAACAAATCTCCAGGTATACTCAGACAAATTCCTCAATGTGGTTATGGCAATCGTGGGGGTGATTTTAACATGGTTCCTTTCCAGTTTTCTACCATAATTAGGCGAGGAACAGTGTGAAGTGGACAATCTGTCATCATATAAGTGAAATATCCTTGAGAGCGACGTTAAACCCCAATCAAACAATCCTTGTGTGGCTAGAGGCCTGGGTTAACTTCTGTGATGTGGATATTTGAGTGAATTAATGCATTTGTGGCAGTGAATTGGATCTTCACTGAGGGTCAACCATGGCTTGTTTCGCTTCTTGGAGCAAATTGTGCTATAGGTTCTCACCAAAAGAATTTTGCACAGATTCTTTTTAGACTCCCGTGGGTGGTTGGAGGGAGCTTCCTGTTTCCCGGGCTCTCAGTGCTGAAGCCGAACTGGAAGCCGGTCTGTTTGTGGTTTGTCTATTGTGTCCTGAATTTATTCCGTCTTGTCCTTGTTTGTTGGTGTAGAGGGCGATTACCTTTGGGTTGGTTCTCCATAACTCCACATGAGTGTGAGATAACCCTAAGTACGGAGTTAAACCCCAATCAAACAAACAAACAATTTAAAGACAGCTAATATTAAAAACTTAAAATTGCTTTGAATCATTGTATTAAATAATTGTTTTGTTGTTTGACAGGCAAAGATACAAAAGCACCAGGCATTTGAAGCTGAAGTTGCCGCTCATGCCAACGCTATTGAATCTCTGGACAACATCGGACAGGAAATGATATCTCAAGGTCATTTCGCTTCAGAAACAATCAAGGTCAGTGTTCAAACTTCTGTGACAATATGTTTGACAGTAAACAGTATTTGGTAGTGTATTACATGGATGGTAGAAGATTCATAATGTGATTTACAATTTATTGTTTCATTGGTACTTGCTTCACAGTCTTTATCGAGAATCCCAAAATTTATTTTCTTAGTATGATCTCAACCAGAAACCGTCATAAATGTGATCATGTGAAATGATGAACAATATTATTATGGTGCAATAAGTTATTGAATATAAAATTGTTCTTTATGTGTGGCCTGTGGTTGGGGGGAGCTTCATGTTGCCCTGGTGCTCTCTGAGCTAAAGGGGAACAGGAAGCCTGTTGTCATATAAGTGAAATATCCTTGAATACAATGTTAAACCCTAATCCAACAAACAAAATCAGATGAAGTTGTGCTAGTGCTTGGCCTTACAATAAATAACTCGACTAATCAATAATTCAACCTTTCAACCAAAAGATATTGCAGGGGGTGATAACTTTTGATTATTTTGTACATGTATAATGGTTTAATGGTGTTATTTTCAGGCCCGCCTTGAGGAATTACATCGTCTCTGGGAGATGCTATTGTTTAAACTGAGGGAGAAAGGGTTGAAGCTGCAGCAGGCCCTTAAGCTGGTTCAGTTTACAAGAGAGTGTGATGAGGTCATGTTCTGGATCAATGACAAGGTGAGTGGAAATGAACTCAGCCTCACACGAGAGGAACTGGCTGAGCTGTCGGCCTAGAGAGACTCAGAGCTCAGCTACATTCACTACTTTTTCGCGGGTAGTTGAAGGGACCTTCCTGTTGCCTTGGTACTCTCAGAGCTAATGGGGAACAGGAAGCCGATGTGTTTGGGGTGTCTGCAGGGCAGTATCCAAAGCCGTTTTATTTACGGAAAACGTATGGGTGCCCAAACTATTTCAAGTCTAAATGAATGTCAATATATTACTATTTTCATAAATTCCTGTTAAAATCAAGCTAAAAGAACCCTGATTATGATCTGAAGAATTTGGGATAGGAACCTGAGAAATTTTTCTAGAAACTGCCCTGGTCTGTATTGCGTCCTGTTGTCCTGTATTTGTCCCGTCCTGTTTTTGTTGCCAGGGGTGTCAAGGGTGGTTTCCTTAACCCATTGGACTGGCACGTCCTCATATAAGTGAAATACCCTTGAGTACGACTTTATACCCCAATGAAACAAACACTTTTTTTTCTGATGCAAACGACAGAGCTATTGCCTGAGCCAACTTTCCTCTGAAAACTAACTCACCAATATAAGGCCAGTTTGTTCTGACAGTAGCAATGCTCTCTTTACGTAGCACTGGGGGTAGAGTCAATTTCCAACTCCGTCAAATACTGTTGTCAAGACACCTCGCATTTTATGTTTTTGCTAGTGTCAAATACCGTTGGATTACACCACCGTGATATATGCTAAATAATCTTAAGCGTGGCCTTAAACACAAATCTGCCAATCAATCAATTAGTGTTAATTTAATATACAGGAAATCCTGGGTAACTCTATAAAGCAACACTAAGTCATGTAGTTAACAAATTTTGTGAATCCACATATCCAGTAATTGAATTGAAGTATATGGTGTTACTGAATTGCAGGAGTGTTTATTTATGCCATATTATATGGTATCGAGAGAGGTAAGCCCAAGCATGCCGTGTGCTCTGTCAGTTCTAGTTCATCAGATATAATCATTTCCAGCCTGTCATTATCAACATTTCATTTAAAATGTTTACAGGCCCCAAACTTATCAACATTTCATTTAAAATTTTTACAGGCCCCAAACTTATCAATACCTCATTCAAAGCCCCCAAATTAAAAGTATCAGAAATTCCCTTTAATAAAAGATCATAATTCAACAGAATTGCAGGTATTCTACAGGTTCTCAATATTCAGGCATACTCTTTCTCCAATCGATTAATTCCTTCATCAACTAAATAAGTAGATCTTAGTAGACATTTTGTTCGTTGGAGATCTATACAGCTTTCTCGGTGCAATTTCTACATATATTACCCAATGACTAGGTACACCATGTATGTTCTTGTTTAACACAAAATCAATTTAAGATTTGCACATTTTGGGATTATGTCTCTGACATTGATTATGTAAATTTTGAATTATGTAAACTCAAAATTACTTTGTCCTAAATTTATTTGATTTCAAGGTATGAATTTTGTCACAAGATATTGTCAATGTATAATCATAATATAATGTAGGTGGAATCATTTCACAAATCATTTGCATTGGCCTGCCTTTGTTTTGAGAGTTGTTCATTTTGTTGTTACCTCCCCTGTTGGAACTCTTTTTGCATGAGATCTTTATTCTATTCCAGGAAGCTTTTGTTTCATCTGAAGAGTTCGGTCAGGATCTAGAACATGTAGAAGTTCTCCAGAAGAAGTTTGATGAATTTCAGAAGGTTTGTTTTTGAGGCTGTTTGTGTTCTACTTTTGTGTACAATAAATACTTTGTACTGTTTGATTGTTAATAGAACTGTGAGTCCTGTAATAAAACTTTTTTACTTGTGTAATTTTGGGGGATTTATATGAATGGCTGGCTCAGTATAAACGTTTCCTGCAATTGACATAGATTCTGTGATCCGTCAGTGTTTGATGGCACTTTAGACAGTGAAATAACCGTAAGTATAGAATTAATCCCCAATCAAACAAATAAGTTTCTCTATCAGGGTTTTTATTAACATTTTCGTTTGCTTATAATTTGTTAAATTTGTCCTTCCCAAACATATATTCCTGTTAAGTTTCATTTTTTTTTAAATTATAAATTTTACCCTAAATTTTTTAGAAATTTAGCCTTTAGTGTCATTTCTATAATATTGCTTGACTGCATTTCTTGACTACAAGATTATGCCAGATTCTGTTTCCTCTGAATATCACGTCGTTCATGTAACTGTTAGTTGTCAATGATTTTGGTACGTTTTTTCTGGACACCAAAGTAATAAAGAATAATACGTAGAGTTGGTGTTTTGTGTAGGACTTGGCCAATCATGAGGACAAGGTGGCAGAAGTGAACACACTGGCTGAGCAGCTGATAGAGGAGGAGCACCCAGAAGAGGAAACCATCAAACAAAGACAACAGGTTAGATCAGCTAATAGTCATCTCATTCAACCATTGCATGTTCCTATAACAAGTCACATGTTTGTTTGGCTGTTAACTGTTTGGAGATACCATGCAGCATATCCGTGAAATAACCTAGAGCACAGTTAAACACCAATCAATCAATGTAATTGAGTTTCATAGGATATTAACTAGATGTGTAAATTATGAGGTGTGTATCAGTGATTAATCTGTATAAAGATTTATTTCCATTGGTTTGTTCAGCAAAGTGCTTATTACTGTTGGCTGCTGGTCTCGCAATCATATTAGTAAAATGCCCATATATACTAAAGTGTTGATTATCATCTATGCTAACAGCATGCGACTGTGTTGTAGTGGGTTTCCACCACATTTTAACTAGGAATAGTGTGAAGTGGACAATCCATCGCTATAATTGAAATACCATTGATTATGCATGGTTGAAAATATCTTTTTTGTTTAAATCAGGAGGTGAATGAAGCCTGGCAGAGACTAAAACAGCTTTCACTCTTGAGACAAGAGAGACTTTTCGGAGCTCATGAGATCCAGCGATTCAACAGGTAAGGGGTCTACTTTGTTATTAGTGACAGGTGTTTGGAGGGAGCTCCCCTTTGCCCTGGGGTTTTCTGAGCTTAAGAGGATCAGTAAGCTGATATGTTTATTATGTCTGAGTGTCCTATATTTGTCCTGTTGATGTTTTTGTTTGTTTCCAGTGGTGTTGAGGTGGTTCCCTTCACCCATCATGAGTGAAATTAGTTTGATAACCTTATAACTTCTAGCAGTTGGGACAGAGAAATAGGCTTTACCACAGGGGTCTTACATGTTATTTATATGGCCTGTCCCAAAATTAGAGTGTCCCAACTTTAAACACCTGTCAAACAAGATTACTGATAGGTGTTATGTTTTGTTTTCAGGGATGCGGACGAGACAATCTCTTGGATCAGCGAGAAGGATGTTATCTTATCCTCTGATGATTACGGTCGTGATTTAGCCAGTGTCCAGGCCCTGCAGAGGAAACATGAGGGGGTCGAGAGAGACCTCGCTGCTCTCGAGGAAAAGGTCTGTCGAACAAAATAATATAACACTTGTGGTGAAATGTGGAGGGGTCACTGTGCTTCAGCTTTTGTGCCTTTATGAGGTTAATTTGTAGTGGGTGAGCCTAAGACAACTCTTGTATGCTATGCCAGGCCTTTGCACATTAATTTTCACAAATATAAGGGGCAGTGTATGCCACAGACCAGCAAATAAAGGAAGTGCAAAACAAAATGGCCCGGGTGTACCTTAAGTGGATGTGTCGACGTAAGAAGTAGAATTGATTATGTTTTAGAATGCACCCACCCTTCTGATTTGTGAAATAATTTTCAACTGTATCGGAATCAAGTTCATATTTGCTCTGTATATTTCTACATTGTGGTGATTTGTTTGTAGGTTGTCGGGCTGGAATCTGAGGCTAATAGATTGATGGAGATACATAGAGACCAGGCCCATACTATAGACAAGAAGTCCAGGGAAATCTCTGAGGACTGGGAAAAACTGAAAAACAAGGTAAATGATTAGTGACAATTCCCCATTAATCATCAGACATTCTTACAACTTCTTTCATTTTCATAACCAGGCAATCACAAGGTTTTTAGACTCCTGGAAATGCCTAGAAAATACCTGGAAAAAGGAATTTTTGTTTTCAGTACTGGAATTTACTGGAAAACTATTCTTGCCCCTTGAAAACTCATGGAAATTTATATTAACTCTTTGCCTCCGGAATATGTTTTTCACATATGGATCTATTAAGACAGAATATCCTTGTAGAAAATGTAAAAAAAAAAGATGCTTGTAAAGTAATATGACCATAACTTTTAAACAGAGTCATAGGTATAGAAAAGTATATATTTTCTTGATAAGGAATCGTTTCTTTATCTAAAAAGGATCGAATTTCGCTGCTGTCTGCGGCTTGCCGGAAGCAAAGAGTTAAATAAAATAAATACTGTTTTCAGAATTGATGGGAAAAGAGCATCTGTAATTGTGATCAATCTGGGGTTTCCTTCAACACTGCTAATACTGCTTGACATGTACTTTTTCCTTTGTTGAGTATTTGTACACATAATCTGTTAAATACACAAAAAGACATCAAAATATGCACAAAAATGTTATTTTGTACTATGCTTAAACACAAAAATACACAAAATGGTAAGAAAATAATCATCATTTTTTTTGTTTACATTATTATGCATCTGGTGATCTTGGTGTTTAGTGTCTGTTGCCTGTGATATTGGACTGGCACTCCGCCATAATTGTGAAAAATTAAAATAAGAATGTTATTAAAAAATAAAAACATTAAAAAAAATGCATTAAGAATGGCATTAACTCTCAATCCATCAAACAAACTTTATTGCTTCGCGTGTATGAACTTTTGTTTTGATATTGTTAAAGGGAGATGAGAGGAAGGCGCGCCTGGATGACTCATACCACCTCCATCGCTTCCTGGCTGACTTCCGTGACTTGGTCTCCTGGATACATGACATGAAGGCTATCATCTCAGCCGACGACCTGGCCAAAGATGTGGCTGGTGCTGAAGCTCTCCTCGAGAGACACCAAGAACACAAGGTCTGTCTAATAGTATTCTGATAACTAATTGTCTTACGATTTAATCTCACGAGGACTGGGCCCCGTGAGGGAGCGGGTGGGCCATGGCCCTATACTCCCTCAGCTTCCTCGGTCGATCGTAAGAAGCGAAAAAAGAGGTTGCTTTCTGTTGCCCTGGTGTTTGCAGATGTAAAGGGTAACGAGAAGCAAATTTGTTTGTGATGTTCTGTATTTGTGTCCGTCATCATATAAGTGAAATACCCTTGAGTACGACGTTAAACACCAA
>JARFOD010040293.1:0-10272 GCA_031763545.1 Mopalia muscosa | reverse complement strand
CCCCCCCCCCCCCCCCCCCCCCCCCCCCCCCCCCCCCCCCCCCCCCCCCCCCCCCCCCCCCCCCCCCCCCACGAGGTATCCCGGTTAGGACTGTCCGTCGTCATATAAGTGAAACACCTTTCAGTACGACCTTAAACCCCAATTAAAACAAACAAACAAATTTACCACATAAAATAAAAACAGTGATTTCCGGTATAATAATATAAACTATTCTATGGATTTCAACTTATATATTTATTATCGGGCAACGATTCAGTGCGGTAACTTGCACTTTTCTCAAGCTTAATGACAGAACAGAAGTATGATGGTATATATAAAATTTTACAGTTGCAATAACTCATTGCAAAAAACTAAAATTTAATGGCTTTGGGTCAATGGGTCAAAAGCGGTCACTTGTTAATGTTTTACGTTTTGCTTTATCAAAATCCAAATCACATTTATATACATGTATATTTTTTTGCAGAAGAATGTCGTTCAAGAAAGTATCTAGAGCAGTCTGTATTTGTCTAGGATTAACTACACTATTATTTGGCACGTGGAACGCATTAACTGATCCAATGTCTCTAACGCATGTTCTACATATTTCATCCAGAATGGAAGTCGAGAGTAAAACATTTGTGATCCTTGATTACACCGGTTATATAAAAAATGGAGCCTATTTGACTAGAAACTGTTTGATAACAAATAACCTTAGCTACGTAGATCGCGCAGATGCCGTTGTGATTACAACTCGCAGATTGATAAAAATAAATGATCTGCCAAAATTCCGTAAACCATGGCAGAGGTGGGTTTGGCTATTAGACGAAAGTCCCCACCATTCAGTCGACTTTCAGCAATTTACATTAGCAGATTTTAAAAATGTGTATAATTGGACAATGACATACAGAAGTAACTCAGACGTATATATTCCATACGGGCGGACACACCTAAAATCCCAACCGGAGAAAACTGTTTCGTATTTGGGTAACAGAGAATGGTTAGTTGCGGCTGTGATATCAAATTGTAACCCGAAATACGTACATAACTCTAGAATGGAATACATAAAGTTGTTAACTGAAACCATACCCGTTACTGTTTATGGAAAATGCGGGGAAAAATGTCAAGGCTATGATAACCAAATGATGCACTCAGTTTGTCCTGAGATAGAAAAGTATTTATTTTATCTTGCGTTTGAAAATTGTAACTGTAAAGAATATATAACAGAGAAATTATTTGCCAACGGTTTCGAGAGCGGTGCTGTGCCTGTTGTTCTTGGTGCTTCCAAAGACGAGTATACAAAGATATCTCCCCCGAATTCCTTTATTCACGTAAAAGACTTTCAAAGTCCAGAAAAACTTGGTGAATATTTAAAGTATCTAGCTAGAAATAAAACAGCTTACATGGAATACCATATGTGGCGCAAGGAATACACGACATCGAAAAGACTTCAATTTATCTCAAGATCAGTTTGGGAGCCTTTGTGCGAGAAACTCAACAACGACAATGGTCAAGAAAATGTTATTCCAGATTTGGATGCTTTCTGGTCAATATCTGACTGTAACGATACAGTATTTTGGTAATGTGCTAGAGAGTGTTCTTGTGGTCTAAAATTATTCTTTTTAAAACAGTAACTCTGTCTGTAAAGGATATTACAGTCCTTCGAACAGTTACCCTTAAAGATAGGACAATATACTGTTTAAAATAATGTTATGTCAGCGGATACACACCAGCCCAGAAACCTTGACCTGATCCTACCACGTCTAGGGGAGAGAAATCCGGTATGGCCTTTGAACTTTTAAAAACGCTTTATATTTTTAATGTACAGAAAGAACATGTTCATTGCCTATATATATATATATATATATATATATGTTTATTCTTGTTGTGTCATCACTTTCTGTTTCCATGAAAGCACTTTGTAAACAACGAGGCGAAAACAGCATTCATGGTTAAAATTGTACTGAAAGGCGTGGACTCACGTAAGCTGTTTTGACTTAAACTCAAGCTGTACGGAAGATCTGAAAGAAAAAAAACATATGATAAATAATTAATGGTATATACTGTAAATACTTGTTACATTAGGCCTTTGTGTGGTCTGTTTGTTTTCTATTCGAACATATGTTACTATCAGAGACGGTCGGTTGGAGAGAGTTTCCTGTTGCCCTTGTACTCTCATATCAATATATATGACGACTGTGTATTCCAACAATAATTGACACTAGCTCATGTAAGCGTGTCCATAATTTTGGAAAGTTATTTTTCCTCCAGTGCTAAGTAAGACCGCAGTGCTACTCTTCAAGCAAATTTCCCTTAGTCAGAGGGCGAAGATCATTTGCTAAGACTGTTTTGCGAATCTTATTCTCTCTTCGGAATTCTCAACCCAAAACAAACAAAAATATCGAATAAGCTTTGTGTCTTTTAGAAAGTGAAGATTAACGAAAAAACAAACAAAAATATCAACTGTGATTGTACATGCCGTGTAAATGCAAGTGTCTGTAAAGTAGCTGCCATGCTCAAATGATCACTTCTTCATTCAATTTTATTAAATTTAGCAATAAACATACGTTAAAATAATGGTAAAATATTGAAAAGAAATAGCATCATCATCTGATGATGGTTTGATAATAAACCGAAATATTGAGTCAATATGAATTTTTCATCTTTCTTTGGAGTAGTCACCTTACTCTAACATAGACTTTTCCCCCGACATTCCTCGAATATTCAGTGTCCTTTATCCGCCATTGTTTTAGTTAACAAAAAGTTTCCGCGGTGATTCTTGAACAATATGTTCTAGTTTTGATTCGTAGACGCAATCTTGACGTTTTAAACGGGTTGATAATTAATTGAATGCGCTTCGATATCATCCGCAGTATTAAACGCCATTACCTCGTATTGAAAATGCGTGGGAAATAAGACACATGTTATTCGGAGACGTCGAAATATTTTTGTATTATTGGTTAGTAAAATTGCTTTGAGGCATTACAGAATTCTTAAATATTAGCCTGGAAGTCTATACAGTCAACCACCTGCTATTTTACCACCTCCACTCGCACAATGATGTCCCATGAAAAGGACAAAATACGTCAATAGATCAATGGAATAGTTTTACCTGTGCAGGACAGATTTCCATTTCATAAAGGTTATACATTACCCACACACTTAAATAAACTAAATGAAGATTCGCCGCACAAGTGAGTATTGCATAACTCACGCTTCCAGCCGAAAAAAGTCTGACTTTTCTTATCATAAAACAGTTTTTTTATTGCTCTTTTTTTTGCTCCCTGGCTCAGGGCAGTTTGTTTGAAAAGTAGGAATGCTGTCTTTGCTTAGCTCTGGAGGAACTCCCTTTCCAACATTATGGAAACACTTCACATCTTGGTTGTGCTAGTGTCAATTATTGTTGGATTACATGGACATCATATAAGTGATATACCCTTAAGTACTGGGTAAAACACCAATCAATCTTAACTCCTTTATTATTAAAGAAACCAGTTTATCTCGCTAAGGAATGATAACATAGCTCTCAACTCATCAGTTGTAAAATGGTTAACCAGTTACAACTATTGGACCGTGAACGCAACCACATTCTAACTGTTTTCGCCAGGGATTCCTGACGGTAAATTGGTACGATAGAAAGCATTACCAACAAGCGTGAGATTTATCTTAGAGAAACAACCATGTTGGAGACGTTCTGAATAGTTGTTTTCGCTGCGGTAACTCCGAGTAACAATTTCCACATGAATATGCACTCGTGCACTGATAATGAATACCACTATAGCCATCCATTGATATCGACTCCAAGGAACTAGGCAAGGTAATGCTATGTTACTATAGCCAAGTGGACAGCTTTTATAATCTTGCCAGCTGGATAAAGATAAACTACAAGCAAACAAGCTGCAGCGAATTTGTAATTTTTGAAAAGAAAAGACGATTTTTTTATCAAATAAAACAAGCTGAGTAGCTAGCAGATCCACCACTAAAGCCCTCTTTTGTTTGGGAAAAATATGCTCATAACCCAAGTCGACCACCTTTTCCTACTTTTGTTTAAAAACCATATATTTCTTCAAAGAGCCAAAGAGTAAAGATGTTTATCATCTTTTTGTTGCAATATGCAATGTCAGCAATGTTTTGGTGAAACTTATTGAAATACAACGACATATTAGTATAAACAGAAGCAAAGTATGAAGTTCAAATCTGAATTTGAGTGATGGCCATTTTGGTTTGCAGCATTAGATGAAATGCAATCTCATCTGTATCTTAACTGGAGGAAACTATTTCCCGACTTTGAAATAAATTCGCGAGTTTGTTTTCAAGCCTTGTGCTCACAAGACGTAAATATTTCTAAATTATGCAATGGTGGCAATTTTGTTCATTGCACTTTGTGATATCCATACCATTTCGTCAGCTTAAGGAGCAAGTTTATGGGTGAATTTGTTCGCAATCTATCATGCTCTTAAAACATTGGAGTGAATATTATACGATCATGCAATGGGGGGCATTTAGTTTTAGCAAATTTGGTTAAATTTGTTCCTTAACAGCAAGAGGCTATATATTTGGATTTTTAAGTTAATCCTTGAATTTATCATCGAGTTCACAATATATGCATACATAAATATATTGTTAAAGCATGCAAAGGCTGCAATTTTGTTTGGATAAATGAAATCCCTTTCTTTGTCTTAATCGAAGAGGAGGGGAACTACCATAACAGTTTCGAGTTATTCAGTGAATTTGATCTCAAAACAATATTATTTACAACATATTGGCGTGAATATTGAAAAATTATGCAATGTCGACCATATGGTATTGTTTTGCACAATTTGATGAAATGCCATCCTATCCCATGTCTTTGTAAGGAGGAAGCTTACTTCAAGGTTTCAAGCTAATCATCTGTGAATTCCATTTCAAAATTATGATCTTCACAAAACACAAGGGTGAATATTATAAAATGATGCAATCGTGGCCATTTTGGTTTATGGAATTTAATGAAATACAATTCTATCCTTTGTTTAAATAGAAGTAGCCCCCTGAGGGAGGGGGTGGGCCATGGCCCTGTAGAATACTCCCTCGGCTTCCTCGGTCGATCGTAAGAGGCGAGAAAAGAGGCTGCTTTGTGTTGCCCTGGTGTTCGCAGAGCTAAAGGGTAACTGGAATCAGATTTGTTTGTGACGTTCTGTATTTGTGTCCGTCATCATATAAGTGAAATACCCTTGAGTCGACGTTAAACCCCAATCAAACAAACAAATTTTCCTTTTGTTAGTCAATGACATAGAGGGCACTGCTGTTATATGAGGAGGAAATTTATCTCCCTTGTCACTGGCCAACTTGATTGCTTTCTGCCCTACGGTAAGACCAGGGTGTTCCAACCTTACTATGTTTTAATGTAGTCTTTCCTTACCACTGTTGGAACACTATTTTATCTGCAGAGGCATTCATTTGTTCAGCATTAAATGGTTGTGCTTTGTGTGGCACCATCATATAATTGAAAACCCATAGGCATTATAACACAAAACCATCAGTCTTTTTCAAAATTTGGCATAACTTTAAAATACTTTGCTAGTTTAGTTTTAACACTTTTTTATTTTCAGTGGAATGGTGTGTGGAAATCAGGATTTAGGAAAGCTCTTCCCTTTGTTATTAAAATATATTTCAAGAAATGCTCTCCTATTATTTTCCCAATCAATAAGCAAGAGATTTGTATTCGTAGGCAAATGCAGCCAATTCTGAATAACATACCATACTGTTCTTCAAAATGTAATCGGAACAAAAAATAACTAGGAAATTATTACTATTAAAATAATTATTAGGAAAGCATTATCTTATTTTTCTATTCAGGTTTTTACAAAAGATGCAGGTTGTTCATCAAATCACCTTACCTGGCCACGCCCCTGTTATAAAGAAAGGTAGAATGGAACCTATAGTACTTGATGTAGTACAGAGAGCTAGTAATAAGAAGGTACATCATCTAACATGATATCACCCTCTGGAACAGAGCAGTGTGTTTTATACTTACTCATAATGTCCATACTGCTCAGTGGTGGTGTAACATTTATTCTCAAATTGAGCAAAACACTACAGTTTTTGGTTTTCCCACTCATTACTTCTCATATGCAAAGTAATTGAATTCTGTTTTCTGTATTATATACAGTGGAAGAAATTCATCTCTGCATAAACTTTAGCTTGTATAAAAATCCCAACAAGTTTGGATAAATGATTATTATTATTATTTAGTATAAAAGGTGGGCAGTTGTCTCCCCTCTGAAATAAGATGTTCATTAATTTACATATAAGTAAAGCTTATATCTTTTGTAATGCTGATTGATTCTAATTGTTCAGATATAAAATAAAACTTTGATTTTATACTTAGCTATAATAAATTTTGATGTATTTCTATATCAGTCAATGCCTAATTAAGAACCTTGTCATTCAAACCAACAATTATCCTCTCTACAAGCCAAGTGAATAATGCAGAATTATGCAGTAGTGGGCATATTCTTTGGCATAATTTGATTAAATGTAATCTGATCCTATGTCTTAATAAGAGGAAGCTTACTTCTAAGTTTCAAGTTAATCTGTGAATTAGTTCTCAAGTTATCATGTTTACAACACATAATGGATATTGTAATATTATGCAATGGCAGCCATTTTGTTTTGCAGAATTTGGTGAAATTCAATGCGCTTCATTATGTTAAAAGTTAGAAGTTAATCCATTAATTTATTCTCTACTTATCTTGTTTACAGGACATGCAGGCATTAATATTGTAAAATAATACAATAATGCCAATTTTATTTTACAAAATTTGGTGAAATTTGAAGTTAACTGGTACGAATTTGTTTTCAGTCTATTGTGTTCTCAAACATTTGTGACAGACGAATAGACACCAAGTAGCATTTCTAAGTCATCCCTGCTATAGCAGTGGTGGACAAAAAAACAAAACAATTTCAGTGTTCGGAAAATATTAAGGTAGTGCATATTTGTGTGTTACCCTCTCAGCCTGTCTATACTTAACTTTATTTGAACTTGAAAAAGAGGAACACTGTAGAATTTATATGTATTTCTCTCTGTAAAATGCACACAGTTTCACTCTCGTTTCAGGTGACAATGGTTGAGAATTTGGAATCTTTTGGGATTGATCCTGCAGAGCTTGCCCACAAGGTTCAGATCAGTGTGGCTTGCAGCGCTTCCACCAATCAGATGGCACAGAAAAACAAGGGCCTCCAGGTTGTTATTCAGGGAAATCAAATCAACTTTGTGGCAGATCTATTACTAGGTATGAACAGACTTCCCACCTATGGGGGTCATGCCAGATATAAATAAAGAAACAGATATGGTTGTTTTGCAAATGATAATGTATAGGGTTGTCATTTGAAATACAATCTGGACCAGTGTTTAAAAAGGTGGATTAGAACAGAATGTATGGATATCTTTGACCACTGTATAAAATAGTGGACCAGAACAGAATGTAGGGATATCCTTTTGTTTTGAGGATCTGACTAGTAATTATTCAGTAAAACCCCAGTCAAACTTCTTGCCCAAAATCAGTGTGGCTGAGTGGTCTAGGTGACTGGCATTTACTACTGGTGATACGGTTCCTAACTGGGAGAAGTGGGTTTGATTCTCATACTGGATTCACCCAGCAAAGTTTTCTGAGGTAGAATCTGCTCAAACTAAGAAAAATGTTATCCCAAAACAATTAAAATACTGTTAATACTCACTTTCTTAGACACAAAATTTATTCATTGTTGTTTCCTTCTCCTATCTGATGGGTAGTTAATGTCTGTCAAGAGGCCCGTTTCAAAACACGAGCTTTGATTATGTTAAATACCATGATGATCTGTGCTGAAGATCTAGTGATGCCATGACAGTTACATTTAACATAAGCTGATATGATCATCTTGTGGTGAAGTTTGTTCTCAGTGACAGAGGGTGGTTACTTTCATCTATAAGGATGGCATGCAGTCGAGTGAACTAGTGAGAAATACAGAATTGAAACCCATTCAAACAAGCCAAGAAGCTAATAGACGACTTGTTTCCCTGCTATCCTCATAAAGTGACTGGGTCGGGGGATAGGACTTTAATAGGTAGCCCTAAATTTACTAGCAGAAGATAGATTCTGGTAATGGACTGAGGTTTATTTGTTTTTCTTGCAGGTGAATATCAACTTCCTCGCAAGTTCATCAAAGGATTGGAAAAAGGGTTAAAATCAGGAAGAAAAAAATGAATTCTCTGAATAAACTTGTTACTATTTGCAATTTTGTCTGAATTATCTTATTTTATAAATCATCGCTGATGGTTTATCTGTGTATGTATTACCACTGGTTTTTCCCCTTCACACTGGTTGTGTTGATGTAAACGCAGAGACATGATTTTAACATGGCATGTTGTATATTGTTACTTAAGAGCGTTTTTGTCAATCAGAAATCCTGTTGTTCTCAGAGTGACCAGGCAACATTAAGCTGATTGTTGTTGCTACCACTGTCAATTTGTCTCTTTATTTTGTTGCATCAGGTAGTACATCCTTGTCTTTCTTTGCTGCTAGTGATCTCCAGAATGGTTTCCTTGTGTCCTGTTCTTGTTTGCTGCTAGTGATCTCCAGGGTGGTTTCCTTGTGTCCTGTCATTGTTTGCTGCTAGTGATCTCCAGGATGGTTTCCTTGTGCCCTGTCCTAGTTTGCTGCTAGTGATCTCCAGGATGGTTTCCTTGTGTCCTGTCATTGTTTGCTGCTAGTGATCTCCAGGATGGTTTCCTTGTGCTCTCTCCTTGTTTGCTGCTAGTGATCTCCAGGATGGTTTCCTTGTGTCCTGTCATTGTTTGCTGCTAGTGATCTCCAGGGTGGTTTCCTTGTGCTCTCCCCTTGTTTGCTGCTAGTGATTTCCATGATGTTTTCCTTGTGTTCTGTCATTGTTTGCTGCTAGTGATCTCCAGGGTGGTTTCCTTGTGCTCTCCCCTTATTTGCTGCTAGTGATCCCCAGGATGGTTTTCTTGTGTTCTGTCATGTTTGCTGGTAGTGAACTCAAGGATGGTTTCCTTGTGTCCTGTCATTGTTTGCTGCTAGTGATCTCCGGAATGTTTTCCTTCACTCAATAGGATGGCACTTTGTCCAAATAACTTAAAGTGTGGTACAAAAATATAATCTGGTGGCCATCCTGATTATTATCCCTCAGAACCTTGCTTTTTTATGTCTTTATAACTTCCTTTCTATTTATTTTTTATTATCCCTCAGGACGTTTCCATTTCTGTCTCAACTATTCCTGAGAACCTCCCTGTTATGTCTTTATTATGCAGGAGAGGCCCGCAACTGTGGCTTAGTGGTAGCATGCACACTTCCTAAACTGAACCTGCTTCGATTTACCATTCATGGGATCGAGTCCGCCTGTCGACCCTCAGGTATATGGGCGAGTTACATGTTGTGGCTCCGGCAATCGTGGGATGGTTTTTACGAAGTTTCCTCCCGGTTTTCCACCGTAATAAGGCTAGGTGCAGTCTGTAGTGGACAATCCAACGTCATATATATGAAATACCCTTGAGAACGACGCTAAACCCCAATCAAACAGATAATATCATGGAAAACACAACTGATTATCCCTTAAAACTTTCCTATTTGCGTCTTTATTATCTTTGAAAACCTTCATGTTTACATTTCAATTATCCTTTGGAAACTTCTTTTTTATCCTTCAGAACATTCCTTTTTATGGGGCAATAGCTATAGCCCTATTCTGTAACCGTTATTGATTAAGCCAATTCACTCATATGTAGCTAAATGCGGAGGGGGTATATTTCAAACTATTACTGATGTTATATAACTTGTTTGGATTTTGTAGCTGAATTGAACACCTATAAGTCTGAACCATCGTATCGTATCTAAACGGCCAAATTAAATCTGATTTACCGTTTGAGATGCAAAAAATGAATTAACCCAGTTCTCGTGTGTGAGACACCCTCATCGAGAGCCTCAGCGTATCCTTTGCTGTCGTAAATTTTAACTCGGCTCGTGTCATCGATAAAGCAGAAACTTCTGTTGTTATGCCAA
Organism: Mopalia muscosa; assembly: GCA_031763545.1. Classification (NCBI taxonomy): domain Eukaryota; kingdom Metazoa; phylum Mollusca; class Polyplacophora; order Chitonida; family Mopaliidae; genus Mopalia; species Mopalia muscosa. The sequence goes on along the minus strand of JARFOD010040293.1, from coordinate 265 downwards.
ACCGACAAAAACTATCTGATGATCAAGAAGTTGGCTACCGTCCATCACATAAAATTATGACAGCCTCATTTTCAAGGTCTTTTGGTCAGATTTTTGATTGTCACGGTCTTGAATTTGTATTTTGATTATTAAGGCTTTCAATCTAGTGAGCGAAGCTAGCACAATGTATAGGGCTAATTCCTCCGTCTTACACCCATGGTGAAAGTTGGAAATCGATAGGCCGCTATGGCCGGCCTCTAAAAACTATTTCTGATTTTTTCAGATT
>JARFOD010040282.1:0-10273 GCA_031763545.1 Mopalia muscosa | reverse complement strand
TTGAGATTGCTGCGTAAAAAAGTGCGGAAGGAATAGCCCGGACAAGATCTGAGTGGACGGACGGACGGACGGACGGATGGACGGACGGACACTCAAGGCGCAAACCTATAGTCCCTCCACCTCCAGGTGGGGGACTAATAACCCCTGTCCGGTAAAGAAGTTCCCAATGTCACAGTTATAGTGATTCTACACTTGTTTTCCTGTAGATTTGTGTTTTGTGAATCTAATCGTTCCACGGGTTATCCGTAAATGACGGTCGATCCCTGCTGATAACATTGATTTCTTTTGGGGAATATATTCAATCAAAAGCAATTTCAGAGTATTTTATCTAAACCCGAGAAACATTTAAGAAAAAACACTGCCTTTAATTATTTAAAATATTTTTTTGCGAAGGGAACTGATGGGAAACCCAGACATGTCTATTGTTGACTGATCTTACTGGATTTCTGTTACCTTCATGTCCTACTTCGCTGTCACCGTTTTTACTCCAGTGGCATTGATTTACAAGAGTTTAAAACTCTTCCCATTTGCAGTATTAACAATGACATGATCCGGTATGAATAGTGGGGCTTTGGGGGTAAATCAAGAGTGTAAAACATTTATGCAGTGGAAATCAATGCAGGTTGATAGTGCATTCGTCGATCATAACAACAACATGTATTGTGGGCACAGGGTTAACCAGTCATGGAATGCATCTCTTCATTCTGTCCTTGAATCTTTCTGTGTCTGACATTGGAATTGGCAAGGCATAAACATCATAAACAAATATAAAACGAAACTAATTAGTTAAGTGCTGTCATCGATTTTGACTTTGTACTTTAACTGTTGTGCGAATTAAAATAACATGTGTACTTTCATCAATAGGTTTTTACATTATTAGAAACTTATATGCGTGCAATTGGTATTCAAACGACGCTTCTTTACCGTTGATTACAGCTTATCATGGTATTCCCAGCTGTAAGTGGATTACAGTATCCCTTGACATGTTTTCCGCGACAAACGTAAATTGTTAAACAATGAATTACTCAAAGAACATCACGTTCGAGACGCATTAGCCCAGATTTGATCCAAGTGGGTCTACCCAAAAAAACCATAGCACATCGTAGTGGAGAATTCGGGTTTCTTTGAGCCAATTTGTATAAAATTCAATTCACTTAGATGGAGAGCGTGGACAACTGAGAGCTTTTCACAATTTCCCTCTGCGTGAATTAAAATTCTAATGATCAAATTTGCAATAAATAAGCTTGTGTGTAGCTAATTATGGCTTGAATTATTTGAATAATGTCTGGCTATTGATTTTCATTTTCTTTCTATTGGTGAACTGCCCCCGGTCGTGGCTCAGTGGTAGCGAGTGCGCTTCCTGAACTGAATATGCTTCGAAGTGGACAATCCGTCGTTATAGAAGTGAAATACCCTTGAGTACGACGTTAAACACCAATCAAACAAACAAACAAACTATTGGTGGACAAGAAATTGTTCTATTACTTTAAATGAATATACAGCACCGAACAAACATTAGTTTCTCGAATGCTCCCTCTACCAGAGGGCGCATCTCGGCGCGTTATTTTATCTTACTGGAATATATATTCCTCAATCTCATTCATTCTACGGATTTTGTTTCCGTCGAAATAAACACAAAGACAAAGCCGTAACGATAGTTTACCATTTGCACTTTTTTGTCAGCTTCCGTTTATGTGTTTTCGGATGAAAGTAGTTGAATAGTTGAACCTTTCATAACATGTGACCATACTGATTAACTATAATCGCTCAGGGCTGTAATAACACGTTATAATGATACACAAGACAGCTCGTTCGACCCCACTGAACTATAACCGCTTTGCCCGTTATGTTCGTCGATGTACAATATCGCTTTATGTTTACAAGAGAATGCTTTGCTGAAAAAGATATGTGACCATACTTCAGTATGCTTCTTATGAACACCATTAGCAATGGTTTGCTTGATAATGTGTTTCGTTAGGGTTTCACTCGCAAGAAAGCGTGCCATATGACTGAATACGACGTTAAACCCCAATCAATCAAACAAACAAACAATCTTTGCATTAGTCATTTCATTTAGAAGTATTTCGTTAATGCCACTTCAAGTTTGCGAGCTAGTAGGTATTTTTAAAATGACTCAATTTAAATATCCTTCCAGAAAACTCAAGTAAATGGGCAGAAACTCGGCAGATGTGATGATGGTCATTATTTCGCTTTAATGAAAACCGTTTAAAGCAGCAGTAACATACAACACTTCAACCAGACATTTGTAGATTCTATTTTCGCATTCGTAGTCTTAGATTGAAAACGTTACAGGATCTCTCTGGTCTCTTAAAATATCTTTAGAAATGGATGTTTTATTCTAATGATATCTTTGTCAGAAACGAACGATGGGCCCAGTCGTAGCAATCTGATTCATAATAAGTGAATCGAGTATTTTGAGCCAGAAATAGAGAACTTTAATTTGTAGTTAAATGGCAGAAATTTGCTAAGTGCACAGAACTGTCGAAATGGATGCAAGCAAACGACTGATGCGGATACAAACTACAGAGAACTATAAATGCATCGTTTACGTTATATGGACACATTTGATGGACGGTAGTCCAGTTAATATTACGGTCAATCCACAATGGTATTCCATTCACCCAATTAGTAGCTCAATCAGTAGAATGTAAGCCTGGTTAAGCAAAGGCCAGGGGTTCGATCCCCGGTGGACGCATGGAAATTTTCGTTTCTGTCCAACTCACAACTTGAATTACTATGACCGTGCTCGTTTTCCTGGGTCAGTAAATTAACACCACTGCCTGCGGTAAATCGATCTGTTACTCTATCGTTAGTGGTTATTAATGCAGTTTGCTAAATTCCTGGCGGTGTTGTCAAACTTGGGGGACATTAGGATTTGGTCAAAAACGCGACTTAAAGATATCCGAGGAACTGTCATTCAATTAACTCAAGCGGGGATAATTGAGAAACCTTTGCTTTAGTAGCAAGTGGTTTGGTGATAATTAAAATTAAGTGCCCAAAGAATAAACGCTGCAGACTGTAAACAGCCACACTAAAATATAGAATGCGTTGTTAACCAGAAATTGTTTTGTTTTCGGTATTATTTTGTCATTTGTATACTAATGATCATTTAACAAATGTCGACCACTGTTTCTATCTAATGTGGTTGAGGGAGTAAACTCAGAATAAGTAAATGTATTGCGTTTTATTTTATAATTATATACCGGTATATCTGGTGAAGGCATGGAAACCTGTTATCTCTACTACAGTAAAAACTATAATAAAACTCACACCACGTGAAATATAATATTTTTCTAAAGTAGAAAAGTGACAGGTGTATTACTGATCAGACCAGATAAGGACGAAGTGAACTGTCAGTAGTTCAATAAGCACATTTAAGATAAACCAGAATTTGTAAAAATAGTATGGATTGGGCTTTACTTCATTAATATATATCTACTCGAAGAAGGCACGCAAACATATCTGCGTCTACCATAAAAATATATAATATAGTTGGTACTGCATTCCATATAATACATTTTGAAGTACAAATCTTATCAGGCGATAAGGAAGCATTGATCTGCCTGTAGTTAAATATGCACATTCTAGAAAACACCAAATTATTTCAGTTATGTTTTATGTTTTTCTCCTTTATAGACTGCCTCCATGACGAATACATACTAATTCGCTTTTCATGACTACTCATTTCTTCCAGTCATTATATATATCATATGGCATTAAATGACTTTCAATGAAAGAGCCGGTGCAGACTAATTGGTAGTATCGTTGAAGACATTATAACATTGCGTGCCTTCCCTGCTTCACCGATGGCCTCAGGATGGGAGACAAGCGGAGACTTGCTTCAATAAAATACTAGAATGCAGACCGATAAATCCTTCATAATGTGTTGGCGAGAAAATCAAAAGTGACAGCGGAGATCCTTGTGTTGTAGTACAAAGTCAAATATTGGTATTTGAAGATTTATTAGTGTGGTTAGTAAAGATGTAAATGTCTGATTGTTGTTTCATTAGGACGTCTGACAAAAATCGACATTTCAACCGTTTTACTAAACTTGGTCACAAGGCAATGAGTAAAACGATACTTTATTGCTCTCTGCATTTTGTTTCTTAAGCAACGTTTTGATGTATTTGTAGCGCTTCATGTATGTGGATAACATACTGTGGAATACTTTCGTAATACACTTTGAGTATTTAAACTACATCAAGCACAAGTCACCATTGATACAATGAACAAAGGTCCGGCATTATAGGACAGTCTTGTGCACTTGGGTAGATTAATTTTAAAGACACTCTTATGCATGTGGTTAGATTTGTAAACAAGTTCCGTGCATATTTGATCAACGTTCAATTAATGTTCATATTGGATTTGCAATTTCGCCCACATATCTATTTCATGCTGCCTTCTATTTGCGCTAAGGAATTGGATTGTCTTTTTTTCATAACGTTGGTTTAACCTGTTCTAGATATTTCTAGTTTACATTTACACAGCGGGCACAGCTGCTTGATTAATATATTTTGCACCTTGTGATCCGTAAGATGACATCATAACTTTTACAAACTATTGACTAGACAAATGGAGTGAGTAAACAAGTGGGTTAAACAAGAATGTCACGAGATCGGCCAAGGTTGAGCAAAATTCATCAAGTTTGCCATCGATGATAAATAAGACTAAATAATTTACACAAAAGATGCCAAATATTCCTTCTCGAAGCAGAGAGCGTGGGGTTGGATATAAATGTGTGAAGGTGATTATGAAAATGTGCCAAATCTGTTACAACTGAAATCTTTTAACCATTAAACATTACTTTATGCACCCTGGAGACCTCAGTCAGAACCAATTTATTTTTCAATTAAAAGAAATATTCCTTGCCATCCTAACTCCCTTCTCGCTTACGGGGTTTCACCCGGTAGATTTGTCTGTTTTGTGAATCTAATCATTCGTTGGGTTAACCGTTCTTCAAAGTAAATGAAGGTCGATCCCTTGTGATAACATTGATCCACTTGGATCTACTGGGGAATATATCCCAGCAATAGCAATTTCAGAGTATTTTAACTAAATCCGAGAAAAAGCTGAGAAAAACGACTCCTTTAATTATTTAAAATATTTTTTTTGCGAAATGAATTGATGGAAAACTCAGACATGTCTATTGTTGACTGATCTTACTGGATTTCTGTTACCTTCATGTCCTACTTCGCTGACAGCAGTTTATACTCAACTAGCATTGATTTACAGGAGTTTAAAATTCTGCCCATTGACAGTATCAACAATGACATGATCCGGTAGGAATAGTGTTGCTTTGAGGTAAATCTCGAGTGTAAAACATTTTTGCAGTGGAAATCAATGCAGGTCGAAGGTACATTCTTCGATCGTCACAACAGCATGTATTGTGGTCAAGGGATTTAAACACACAACAGAACAACAGGCGAAACGTGCATTCATCACTATTGTTTTTGTTATTTTGTGTGAAACATGTTTCAACATAAAGATGTACTGCTGATACTTTTCGTTTCAAATGACAGCTAAGGCCTCCTTTTTCTTGCGTAGCTATAAAATGTGTTAGACCACAGGAGGATTAAATTTACTCGAATGATGATCGATATAATCGTCATTTGATGTAGGTTAATTGTTTAATAAGGAACGTATAGGCCTTAACCAGCTCTGGCCACCTGCGTAAGTCTTAAGGCCTGGAAACTGGAAATTCCGACTATCTACCGCGGTTTCCAGGAATTTTGGTACAAAATTAAGCTGCATGCATTGTGCCTTTTTTTATTGAAATTCTTATGAAAATTCTCTCTCCTATAAGAATTGACATAACGAATGTTGTTTGTATTATAGTACAAATATTTTCTGGTTTAAGATCGACCTGTTTTCTGTTTCTTTAATATCTTTTGATAATCTGGCGAGTTTATGTTTTTCTACTCATACTTTCACGATAACTGATAAATATTGATATGCTTTTGTCTACTCATTTTATGGATTATATTTCATGAAATAGCTTGCCCTTGATTTATACATACTGGTCTGTTGTCTCGTTCAGGACACTATGACATTGTTTGTCTGAACGGGTTCAGGAGTGAGGACAAGAACGAAGGTCTAGCTTCAGGAAAGTATCGGGAATGAGAACAATAAAGCCTTCATAACGTGTTGGCAAGAAAATCAAAAGTGACAAAGGAGATCCCTGTGTTGTAGTGCAAAGCCAAGCAATCGTATTTGGAGATTTATGAGAGTCATTAGTGGCAATAAAGACGCAAATATCTTAATTGTTCTTAGATTAGGACGTCTGGCCGCAATGGACCTTTGATCTTTTCTTACTATACGTTAAACGATAACGGAGTACGTAAACATACTTTGTTGGCATTCTTGTTCTTCAACAACGTTTTGATTTATTTATTTATTGATTGTTACTAGATAACATATTGTTGAATTCGGTATTCACATTGTTTAATTTTGATTTAACGCCGTACTCATCTGACGGCGTGTCATAAAGCTGATCTATTTATGATGTCTTTGTATTACGTTTTGGGAATGTATTGTCTTTGCTTGCTGTCACTGGTGTCGAGAGTGGCTTCCTTCAGCCATTGGGCTGGCACGCTGTCTTGTGAGTAAAATAACTGTTAATGCGGTTTTAAACCGTATCCAAATAAACAAACTTAAAGCCACACCCTGAAGCCACACTTTTCCTAGCTTGGTATTAGTGGTTGAAATTGTATTTTTGATATAACATTTGTATGTCAAAATAATTTGCTTAATACCATGATACCAAGTCAAAACAAAAAAGATATACTTTGATAGCAAATAAGTTAATTCATGATCCGTTTTAACCTGTACTGGGCTCAACATTTCTTACAGATAGTTACTACATTAAAATAAAGTTCTGTTCCGTCTTTAATAGGATACCTATAGTTGGGTTTTGGTCATGTAATATGGCGAATTTATAATGTCTCAAACATTTGAGAGATTTTAGGATAGTATTTAATTTTCGGAATATTATCCAATTTTCTCAAAGGATGTATTACTCTAGACTCGTTTTTATTTTGTATGAAGCAATCTATTGAAATTAATTCAGGGTAAAATTGTGCTAACAAATGACTGTAACGGTTTTCATTTTCACGACTTAATATGAACAGTGATGAAGAACAGGGGTATTATTTAATCATAAATAAAGATCGATAAATCAAGTCGTTCAGGTCGGTCGTTGAATATTCATTATGTAGACGGTAGTTTCCAGGCAAAAATGTGGTAACTGCGTGAAATTGCTGCAAAGATTGTAAATGTATTGCTTGTGTTTTACACGGCTCTGAAACACTCATAATTCGCTGGAGCTAGTGTTAACGCAAAAACCACAATGAGCTCCTTCATGTCAGTGACAACTTCTCAACTAGATTATTTTAGAGGAAAGAGAAACATTATTTAAATTTATTTTATTCACACAAAACACACATTCAGCTAAAAACACTTATTTTGTATATTAAGTTGAAAATAATTGAATACAGCTAAAGTTAATTCAATTCATGTGGCCTAGGTACATGATAAAGTGTGCAAAACAGAAAGAAAAAATATAATGCATACTAGGTTATCAAAAGTTCAGAATTGAAAACATGTCTATCTAAACAATGAAACATTAATTACATTACAATTGCCGTAACTGATATATTTCCTGTGTTTAGCTCAATTATTGTTGCAAAAAGACAATTGACTGAAAACAAGACTACAAAAACTACATGTAAATTACAGATCAATGGACAACACCTCTCCATACTTGATAGCAGATATAAAATCTTTCAAAGGGATTACCAAATTTTATCCGCTGAGCATTTAATCATCACAACATTTTCACATCAATGACTTCTCATACAAACTATCGTCATATGAATATACCGGTAAGTGCGTGACGGGTACAAAATCCTATACTTTTGGACTTTATTACAATTTTTGAATAGTCCGATTAACAACGTTTCACAGGTTATAAATATATAATCAAGCTTTTGAAAACTATGCAAGTTATCTGCGGAGCATTTTGGTCACTCAAAATGCGTTTGGTGGTTTTTCTCATTCCGTCTCCACTGAACATTTTTTTCCACCAGAGCAACAGGCCTAAAACCTGTTTCTGGTGGTGTTGGTATCGACATTTAGTGTTGGAATAGATCCCTAATATAAATTAAGTTAAATCCCCTCCGACCAATTAATTAATCCGTATCGACGCTTAACTATAAACTTCCGCCTGGATGTATAAGGAACCTGTCCAAATCTACATTTGGTAGATACACTGTTTAATATAATATGATAATATGAAAATAATGTTAATGCATACTGCACAATAAATTAGCCAATTGAATTAAAGAATATTAAACAATGTACACGTGGATCTATGTTAAAGCCTTATATATGACACTACAAAAGCACAGGTTCGGCATAGCTATAGTTGTTTGTATATATATATATTCGCGTACAACTGCTGGACGTTAGAATACCATGTGTACAACATATATCGCAATTTGGTTTTATTGTTTTGCAGTGCACTTTTGCAATAGCTGTAGTATATACAGACTACTTGTGGCATTTGTTCAGGTCCGATACGACTAACCCCACCGGAACATGTGACCTTACGCTTAGGGATGCAATAACAGTGTCGTAATAAGACACTGGACTGCTCAGTCGACTCGACGGAGCTATATCGTTGTTGCTGATAACACAGGTCGATGCGGAGGTTTAGCTTTGTGGTTATACTACTCAGCAATTACGGATATATTTGGATACAGTTGTGTCCGTCTGCTAATTTGTTCGGGTATCTCTATACATGGTGTTTACATTCGGAAAGCCCTTGGAATCAGTAAACAAAGTGTCAGATAAAATAAAGTATCAGCACACAAGATTATCATTTTGATGTTATTATGTGATATTGTAGCACCTAATTTGTTGGGACATATGGCATGAATCTCGGATGAGCAATATATATAAATTATTTCGTTAATGCGTTTGGCCGAACAAAACGAATATTGTATATTGTTTTGATAAACAGTATGCCAACTGCACTTATCTTTCATTGCACTGCTAATGTATAAATTGTACTGTTGCTGTTTTCTGACGAATAAAACCTAATAATAACACCGGATAATAACGAATGTTGTATACTGCATATCCGTTGTAATTGTCTGTCAATACCACTGTTTGGTTAGTAACGCCAGTGCCAGTGGTAATATTGGCTAGACGTTTCTACCTTAAACGTCAACTGCATCATCATGTCGGTTGAATTGCCCGGATTTTTAATTTAAATGTCAAAGTTAAACTACATGTACTAACCACTGCTTCTTTGATGGACAAGCCGACCTATTCGTATTGATAAGTAAATACTGGATTCGTTTCAGATGTTTATCTGATTGCATGAATTATAAGCGAAATGTTTGGCTAATTTACAGATGCGTGGGTTGGCTGAGGTTAAAGATGTCTGACTTGGATTTTGTGTTGTAAATTTTCAATCTGACTGTTTGCCTGCTGGTTTTATAGAGTGGCGTGTTTTACGAAAACGTGTTTGGATCTTTCACATAATGACCTAACATGATTAGCTTTCAAGGTCGTTTTGGCAGGGTTTTTTTTTCTGTCTGTCCCTCTTTTTCCGTTTATTTCTACACTATACTGTTTGCGAGATTTAACATGTAATCTCTAGAGACCGCCAATTTGAGGCTCTGAGGAACTGATTAAAGCCACGGACTATTTTCGCTATTCGATTTCTTTCATCTTTACGGCTTCCGTGTTATCCTGCATTGCTTTGTCGCTATGGTAAAGGATATAGAATACAAAAATCCGTTGATAAATAAATATATTTCTATTCTACTTAATAGTTATGTTATTGCATGATGAATCGTTCCCAACTGCTTTGTTTATTAATGCATTTTTCCAATATCAATCAGTACTTTCCCCTATTTGCCAAAAACACAATTCGTAGTGAAACAATCGGTGATAACCATTTGCCGGAATGGTTAAGTCAATTTGTAAAATACAACAATATACTCTCGAGAGGTATTTAAATCTTCACCAAGAAGTTTTGATCCTAACCAGGAACAGGCCGTTCTCAAAATAATCTTAACTTAACAGTATTGTCTTTATTTTGGAATAATACTTGCTCAGTTTAATCCTATTCTCCCCTCAGGGAATCGAATTCACAACACTCAGAGTATTGTTTGTTTGTTTGTTTGATTGGTGTTTAACGTCGTACTCAATGGTATTTCACTTATATGACGACGGACACAAATAC
>JARFOD010040271.1:0-10273 GCA_031763545.1 Mopalia muscosa | reverse complement strand
CAAATGAAAATTCCTTGGTGATCCCAAATAAACCAATAGTTTACCACAGTCAGATTTTTTCAATGGAACTGTCTGCCTATAATATATCCATATAACAAGGATTCAAATCAAAATACTTACAAAGAAAAATGTCGAATCAACTTTGAAACGGGCGAATTAAATGTATTAAACCCTTTTTTCTCTTTATCATACCTTTAAAAATAATTCACCAATTGCTAATGATATGAACATGTAGAAGTAACAGCTACGTTTTCCAATTTATGTAACGAGTTTCACAATTTTAGGCGAAACTTTAGATCTTCCTCAACCTGAAATATGCCACAACTTAACCGACATTTAACAACTCTTGGAGTCTACATTTGTTGAATTTGTAAAATCCACACTTTTTTGTTACATTTGCCATCCTAGTATCTTTGATCTAGACATGTCCAATTCTTTGACATCAAATGGAAGTTAAGATGAAGAATTGATGGGTACTGACTCCTGGCGAAGTTATCAATTAACGATCGAATTGACGCCAGTCGCTTGTCGTTTTTGACAAGGAAGCTGGTTAAGGGTTTACAAAAGCCGTTACACTATGGTGATTGTAACCTTCTGCTACAAGTGTACATTTGTAATTAAGTATTGGCTTTGGGAAATTGGACAGAGCGTATGCAAAGAAGACGACATCGAACAGAAGTGGTGCTTCAGATAATTGGACGCAATGATTCCGCTCCGAAAAAAAGATTGCCTTGTTGATTGTAGCTGGGGGGGAACATTATTTGTTTTAAACCTTATCAATCGGCTTTTTAATTTATCATTTCATTCTTTTGGCTTTTTTATGTCCCGGAAGAATGTATGTAGACTTTTTCTTGGTCTTGACTTTGCCAACATTGTGTTTTATACAGTTTCGCTGTCTTTTGGAGGATGCAGTTTTGGCCATGTTTGACTTTATGTATAGACCAACAATCTATTATTAATTAGCTCCATCGATAATCTTAGTATCAACTAAAAATAGTAATTTATTTTTGTCATCTCCAATGTGTTTAACCAACCCTGTACCATTCCCCATACTGTGTTATGTGGATTAAAATTCACAGACGTCTGTCTCTGACGGCTCTTGTTACACGCTAGTTGTGTTTTATATTTTGCATGGCGACCCACAACGTTATCAGACTTGACTCTCGACAAATTTGAAGCTAAAGGGTGATAAAGATTTGGACCAACGCACTTTCTGATGGAAAACTCCGATGTAGTGCGAAAATATACCTGTAAGTTCGAACTACTAAATCTATCTCATGCCAATTAAGATTTTCAAGTAAATTAAGAATTGTGCTGATGTCGATTAAATGATCTAAACGTGTTGTTGATGTCATTAAGTTTACAAGCGTGTGTACTCCGTAAACCTTCACGATCCAGGTAAAGTCATCAGTCTTTACAGGGTGAGCTGATCTACTTGTTTACTATAACAGGAGGATTGAGTAATCCCGTGTTTTCATTATTAAAGTTTGTATTTTTGAAATGTCCCATCCCATAAAAAAAATTCTTGAACCGGTAACCTTTGGGTTTGTCATGCATGCTAAATGTATCTCTATGAGAACAGATAAAACATTTTACTGTCCTTCCTTGTTCAAGTTATTGGTGTCAGAGGAGAAGTTCTACATCTAGATGGCACAAACGTTACCTAATGTAGGACTTTCTTAGTATTCATTAAGGAGTGAATCTTGTTTAAGTGCGTATCACTTTCATTGACTTCGACAGAAAACATAAATTCACTAGTGGCTGGAGTTATTGATGATATGTTATTTTCAGTTCTGTGTATCCTTCCTACAGTCAACATAAAATCTTCTCCTATCTAGCATCGCGTATGTCAAACAGGTCGTCCATCCGCGAAACAGTTTCTTCTGCCTACTATACAATGAGAGTAATAACTTCTGAACAATGTTTTTGGTCACGAGTGCTGGAACCATGGTACTCCACCTACCATCCTCGGCGTCTCCCAAACACTCTTGAAGAACAAAGTCAACGTGTTGAAAAGGATTCTTTATCGGACAGGAATCGTTACAACAGTGTTTGACTCCGGTTAGGTTCAAGGATCAATACCATTGTACAAAAAAAACGTGACTACGATATCCTTTTCAGCTGGGGCTATCAAGAAGGAATCGATCACAGAGCGGTTATAAGTATCTTAACTCAGAGCCAGTGGTTGCGTTGCTAGTTAACTCAAAAGATTTTCTAAACGCGACACGCATTTCATGGTGGAAAGAAATTAAGGAATTAAACACACATTGTTTTAATTGGAAATAGCTCATTCCTAAGTTATTTTTTAATTTCCTCGTAATTTCTTCTCTACTTTTTGGTTTCCTTTTCTGTAAATGTCATTGGAAAAAGTTTCATTACATTTAGGCCTACATTAAAACTTTTACATTAACTGATTCCCGTATTAGTGAAAATAAATTTATTGGAACATCATCAAAAAATTTTCCTGAAATATAGAGGTTACTATTCCAATAGAAGTCATCTAGAGCACCACGTAGACAATTGTGTGTCAAATGTTCATTATAAATATGTCCTTTGTTTTTAGATACGTTTGTATAGCTATATATCGGGTATAATAAACAAGTATATGAAATTAGCCATAACCCAGTCTCAACGACATTGTGGCCAGACTTGCGCCGAATAATGAAAAGGCGCCCCCTAGCGAGACATAGAGAAACCTCCAAGGACATGAATTGGATGTGGAATCATGGGTAAATCATGCTAACGCTGTTTCTAACGCTTTTCAAACGTTATATTTTAGCTGTAAGGTAAAGGAACAAAATCCCCCATTTCTTGAGCAATGAGTGATATGGCACTATAAAAGTCCACAGAAAGTCACAATGCCGTTGAGACTGGGTAATGGCTGGTTTCATACTTCTGCTTGACAGACTTCTGGTATTATCCATCTTAAGGTCGCGGCAGGTCTTGTCTTTAGCGTGTATGTTCTAAGATAGTGGAAGTATCAGCCAGTGCTATAAAAAACGAAAAGATTGGTCATTATTACAAAAATTAATTTGATGTGGAGTTTGACATTTGTTCCTCTCAGCGATTTGATTTTTTGTCCTTCAATTTGGAAACACGGAATGGTAAAAGGGAGCTTTGTTATAGCCGTAGGGGCAGATTTCAAAGAGATCAATGTGTTCTAATCCGATTACAATACAATGCTAAAGATATACCCGGATGATCAAATATTAACTGATATGTTCATTGAGTAAAAGTTATCTACAATACATTCCGTGTAGATTAATAACTTTTTTCTATGTTATCTATTTTCCATGAATAATTTCTGTCAAATATGTGTCAGTTGAATTGAAACAGTTCAGTAATTTTTTTAAAGTTTTTTGAAAACTCAGAAAGAATTGTCACTCTTGTTTCTGCATTTCAAAGCCGTTGTAGCATTTTTCAATCCATCCATATTTTGCCACTGCAATATGTATCAACCTGCTTTATGTATCAACATGTTTCATGTATCGACATGATTCATGTATAAACCTGCTTTATATATCAACATGTTTCACGTATCAACATGATTCATGCATCAGCCTGCTGTATGTATCAACATTTTTCATGTATCAACATGATTCATGTATCAACCTGCTTTATGTATCAACATGTTTCACGTATCAACATGATTCATGTATCAGCCTGCTGTATGTATCAACATGTTTCACATATCAACATGATTCATGTATCAACCTGCTTTATATATCAACATGTTTCACGTATCAACATGATCTATGTATCAACATGCTTCACATATCAACATGATTCATGTATCAACCTGCTTTATGTATCAACAGGTTTCACGTATCAACATGAGTCATATATCAACCTGCTTTATGTATCAACATGTTCCATGTATCAACATGCTTCGTGTATCAACCTGCTTTATGTATCAACATGTTCCATGTATCAACATGTTTCACGTATCAAAATGATTCATGTATCAACCTGCTTTATGTATCAGCATGTTTCACGTATCAACATGCTTCGTATATCTACATGTTTCATCTCTCAACATGCTCCGTGTATCAACATGATTCGTGTATGAAGATGATTCATGCATCAACATGATTTAGGTATCATCTTGATTCATGTATCATCTTGATTCATGTATCAACATGTTTCATGTATTTACATGTTTCATCCATCAATATGTTCCATGTATCAACATGATTTATCTATCATCTTGATTCATGTACCAACATGTTTCATGTATCTACATGGTTCATCTATCAACATGATCCGTGTATCAACATGATTCGTGTATCAACATGCCTCATGCATCATTTTGATTCATGCATCATCTTGATTCATGCATCAACCAGCTTCGTGTATCCACATGCTTCATGTATCAACGTGCCCAATGCTTCATCTAACAACATGTTTCATGTATCAACATGCTCGTTATATCAAGAACACTCTTAGCCCTATATAGAAAAAAATGTATCCTCTTCTACATTTATAGAATTATTGCGTCAAGCCATCTCCTAATGAAACCAAACTGATCGGAACTGCCGATGGTCAATTTGAGAAATATTGCATAACAGACCGCATTCCTGATATCCTATGAAATTCCGTGATTAAGAACCACTTTAAGAATAGCTCAAGGGTGTTTGATTTTACATTCAATTAATTCCTATCAGATTTCAGAAAGTAATGTTTTACTAATGTTTTTCATTTGGAGTTGGCTTTAACGGGTGTTTTCTTCGTTAAATCAGAGCAAAGGGGTGGGTGCAACGTTAGAGTTGGATTTCTGACTGGCGTGACTTATATTAAGAATTACTTTATAATTTTTAAATCGACTATTTGTGTTGATTGTAGCTGAGGTGGGTATATGTACTATATATCACGACACGTTGAGCACAATACAAATTGAAGTATATCGAATCTACCTCGGCCGCATTTTAAAAAACAAGCTTCACAAGAGAAACTCAAAAGAAAGTGTTTTTGTATGCGCAAGTGTTAATCTACGAAAAAGCAGGCTAAGTATTACAATTTCCCCAAAAAGATTGTAATTTTAGTATGTTTTTTTTATATTGGTCCAATGTGGTTAAAATACCGTCAGTTTTTTGTAGAAACATTTCGCGTTCATTCTAATGGAAAACCATTAAAAACACATCAGTGCTGGTATATTTTAGCTCCTGTCTGTTCTACTCTGTGTCTCTTGTTTCTGGAAGCTAGATGGATCGATACTGTATAGCTTTCTGTTTGGCCTGTTGCTGTCTCGTACATTGCTTGCCAACTTAAAATGACTCCCGACGTTGCTCTGCGCGGGCGCTTTTCTTATATCTATTGGGTTATACAATATAATTTCGTTAGTTTTATAGTTTTAAGGGCTCTTAGTAAACCTGTTGACATCTAATACTGCTTTTACGCAACAAGCTTAATAAAAGCAATTATCCCAACAAATTCGGCAGTATATCCCACTGGTGTGTATATTCCGTACTATATATATCACTCAGTTTAAAGAATCCATCTAATAACTTGAACATAGAGATTATTTGGTAGTACAGCACCCACTTCCTGAAATTACCCAAATACTTACAGTGATGGTGAAAACATAAACTGTTCGTTAAATAACGTGATAGATTTCTGTCTTAGTCGATAAATCAGACACGGCGAATCCTTTGGTACATTACACTGATTGTTTTTAAATTAAATGCATTATTCAACAATTGCCTGACGGTCGCAATTATGGCCGACATGTAGCTCAATACCTTTATACTTTATTGACTATAGTGTGAAAATGTGATAGAATGAAATAAGTTTGGTCATTTTGGTCACTTTTAATATCAAAACATAGAACTTTATAATATCTGTATTTAACCTTTGAAATATCTACAACGAATTCCAAAAGTCATTTGTTTTTATTAATATCCCAAAGACAGTTTAATTCCTTGACTATCCCTATTGACAGGTAATGTTGCGTCACAGATACGAGCTGGTATAACGTTTCTCGTAGAAAAACAACATGGCAGGGTTTTCAAGTTGAGGGTAATTTTCTTATTCAAATATGATGATTTTACACATTTATAGTCGCTATGTATATACATTATGTCCAATATGATGCCAACTGAAAGAAGAAATATTGGGAAATTTGGGTATAGCACTACTTCGAAGACTAAAACTAGGTTGATTAGCCGATAACACCAGATAAAATTGCTAATATCTAGTTAGAGATATAGACCTTCAAGATTGCGTCAACAAATAGCGGATTCAATTAATAGCGCTTCGCGCAACTGTCACCCAGAGGTCCAAATTGACCATACGTCCTCACCCGAGTAGTCAAGAATAAAAACACGTCTTAAAGTTCTTTAAGGCCGTTATAGACATTAAGCGCTTCGTTAAATTCTCTGAACGATCTATCGTGTTTGCATGACTTTATTTTAGAAGCGTCACGCTGACAGATCAATACAAGAACTTGTTTGCTTTGTGCTTTGGACATATATGTACTCTGCCAGACACCGAACTCTAGAGTGTATCGATGATCACGAATGGATGCGAGATTTGCATGATAAAGTATCTTGACTAGTCACCTGTCAGTTACATCTTCTACAATAAAGTTCACGGATTCCACCAGGTGTTTGTTTACATGAATTATATAACAAGTGTGCTTTCTACATACTTGTATAAACGTGGACAAAACCTTGTTTACGTCCCTCCTTATAACCGGAGCTAATGGCATTAATACAGACGTTTTATACAAGTTTGTGTACTGGAAATACAGACTGCATGCTGCAAACTGATGGAAATATGACTGTATTCAAATATTTCCAAAAATTATTCACGTCCTCACAGGGATATCGACTAATAAAACTTAAATCTTCAACAAATTGTTATGTTCAGATTGAAAAGACTGTACAATAATAGTTCATAAAAATATATACACTCTTAGAAAAAATAGCTGTTATGGAACCCTTTACGGTTTTTCAGCCATGCCTCTGGGGAACCATTTTTGGTTCTGTTTGGAACTTTTGTTTTTATACCAAAGAGCCGTTTTTGTCGTTGGCTAATGGGCCCACACTCATCCTGATTCCACATAGAACCTTCATCTTTTACAAAGAGCCATCAAAGAACCATTATTTTCAAGAGTGTAGGCAAAAAATAGTTTAGAATCAGTGTTATAGGTATGGCTTAATTAATCATGACAGCTTATGAGTTAGGTATCAGTGTATGCAAAATGTGTCAAATCATATGGGTCTATTTATTTCCGCTGTTTGACTCTCATTCGTGATAGCCGCAGCCCCAAAAATACGAAATAAAATGTTTTAGGGCGATAACGTTTGCACAAAAACACGCCATTTAATTGACTTAGTACCAGATGGCCTTCCTTTTTTTTTTATAAAATTGTATAATGGCGAACCTTCCACGGAGTATACGCGGCAATGAAAGTGAAACTTTAAGAATGACCCAATTAATTTCCGATCTTGTTGTCGAAAACATTGATTCGCAGGTCATTGTTACTGCAGCAAACATCCATAATGACCAAACACTCCTCCTTCATTTTAAGCCGGTATTAAATTCTCTCCAAAAACATTTTGAATCTGGCTTCTGTTACATATTGTCTCCGTTAATCGGCTCCTCCATTAAAACGTTGTAAGCGAAAAATCAAATCCTGGAGTACGATTTTCGGGAAATTGGTTTTGGAGTTTGTTATCTGGGATGCGCTAGGTTAACATAACAACTTTGTTAACAAAATAACGGTCAGTCGTCGGTCGACTGCATAGTATCCCATCAACAACCAGAACATATATCAACCAAGCTGTATACTACATAGGGTTATTTGTACCATAGATTGATCCGTCTGTGACATGAAAATTAGACGGATAAATAAGACCACCCGATTTTACTAATATAGTCACAACATATGGAATTCTGTTTGATGGAGGACAAACTAAGACAGGACACTTACAGAACAATTACAAAGACATCACAAACAGATCGGGTTTATGTTGCCCCTAAGCTCTAAGAGTACCAGGTGCAACAGGAATATCCCGCAGTCTGTCATCAGACAATTGGAATAACCTGGAATACACGGTAATAAACATCAATCAAACGCCTATTTACATATAGACAAACATCAAAACATACACAAGATCACAAACATTTTCATGACACTGAAGAACTTCAGGGAACAGAAGGGCATATTAAAAAGTTCATAGTAGAACATATCATTTAATATGTTACTTTAACAAAAATCGATACACTATTTTTGATAGAACTTAAGCAACGTCCAATTATCTGAAATACCACCTCGTGTATATACTGTATCTCCAGTTCTCCCAAATCAGTAACTTCTTAATGAAAAATGTACACTTAAAGACGGACAACCCTTTTGAGGGTTCAAATTTCCAATTTGTTTTTATTGTTTGTTCATCAGAAAATTCTCTTTTTTGACCTGGGTTTTGTGAAAAAGTTATTTAAAAAATCCAGTTGAATTTATTTCAGTTGATTATTATTATGTCACTTATAAGTATGTGCCGAATTCCACGGTTGTAGTTCAAAGGGTTTTCGAAATAGCTATGTTGAAATATAAAATTTAGACAAAAAATTAAGTGCTATAAATCGTGCAAAACCCATCCAGCTGTACCCTGGCACAGAAATCAATCAAAATTTTCAAACTTAAAATTAAATAGCTTCTAACTGGAATTTGTATATAACTTAACGGTTTAAAGATTTCGGGAACTGGTAACTGGTTTCCTCGTCACACGTGGCTAGCGCTTGGAGTCAAATCGACTGTTAGAGCAAATAGAAATGAACTCGTATCCAGAATGTTGCGGTTTAAGAGATTTGGGGAACTCTTAACTGGTTTCCTATTCACAAACGGCTAGCGCCTGGAGTTAAATCGACTGTTACTCGATGACTTTATTCGGAGTTTCGGTGTCCTCAATACTGATCAATTCTTCATTTCAGTTCCTCTTGTTTCCCAGAATAGAAAATATTTGGATTAAATGATGAAAATCTCAGAAAAGCGTTGAAATCGTGTAGTTCATAGAATTGTGAATTGCCAGATCAAATATCCTTGTCCGATAAAAAAATAAAAAAAAGCCGATTCCTGCTCACACCAAGAGTTGCTAAGAAAATAGATCACGCAATTCTGTCAACCAAAAAAGTTCAAAATTGTTTTCAATTAGACATATGGACACCATTTTTTAACAAAAATTCGTTTTATAAAACAAGCATGAAATACAACAGATTTGGAAGTCGACCAGCGTCTTTGGTCCCTGAAGCTGATGGCCTCCAGTACCTCAAACTGATGGCCTCCAGTACATTAAATTGTTTATTAGCACCCTACCAAATTATCATTCACTGTAACATATTTCAGATAAGAACCCCGCTAACAGGCCAATCACAATGGTTCTGGCTCTATCGTCAGAATTTCACCAGAAACGAGATTTTTTTTTATTTAGCGAAAGATTTCATCAATTTTGGTATTGATATTTTCTTAAGTGACACATTAGTCTCTTGTCGAAAAAACTGTTCGGGAAAGTGACTTTATTCATTGATAGAAAATTCTATGAAATGTTTACTGACAGAAAAAAACTTTTGTTTTTGTTTCAGGGCAAAGTTAACGATTAAAAGCACAGAATCGGGTACTGACAAGGGTAAGATTCTGACAAAACCTTAATTGTGTACCAATATTGATAACTTTCGAAAACTCTTTTTTTTTTATCAAACATAAATTGTCAGTTGTAGTAACATCAAATTGATTGGTTGACTTTGGGCTGGTTGGCTGGTTTGTTCGTTCGTTTGTTCGTTCGTTACACTCCTATACATCTTGAACCGGTAATTTAAAACGCGTGAAGTTTATTTCATTTGAATACAACTATACAATGGCGAATATACCACATCAGGATCAAATAAACTGTCAGATTCGATGACCCAACAGGTGATCAATCATCCATTATTTATCCGTCCCCTAGTGGATACGGGTTTTTGGAACACGGAAGAATTCGTGATTATGCATCCCTGACAGCATTTGTTTGATGGGCAGTGTTGACCATTGACAAAAAGGTTCGACTTATTGTGAAGATCAAAGAAGCAAACCCTTGAAATCCTCCCTTAACAGTAAAACCAAAAGAAGGTCAATCGTGTTAATCTACTCTTTGTTCCATGCTGGACTTTTGATCAAACGGTAAAGCTGATTGAATCGCCAATGTCCATCCGACGATGTGAGCAGTTTGTTCGTGTTTTGTTTTTTGTTGTTTTGTTTTGTTTTTTGTGTGTGTGTGGGGGGGGGGGGGGGGGGGCG
>JARFOD010040270.1:0-23723 GCA_031763545.1 Mopalia muscosa | reverse complement strand
GGACTGTCTAAAATTGTAGTTTGTATTGCACACTGTTTAAAATCGTAGTATGTATTGTCGAATTTTTAGTGTCGTTATATACATTAAGGACAGTCTGATATCGTAGTATGTATTGCGGAATGTTTATTGTCGTTATTTACATTAAGACCGTCTAATATCGTAGTATGTATTGCGGAATGTTTAGTGTCGTTATATACATTAAAGACCGTCTAATATCGTAGTATGTATTGCGGAATGTTTAGCGTCGTTATATACATTAAAGACCGTCTAATATCGTAGTATGTATTGCGGAATGTTTAGTATCGTTATATACATTAAGGACCGTCTAGTATCGTAGTATGTATTGCCGAATGTTTAGTGTCGTTATATACATTAAGGACCGTCTGATATCGTAGTATGTATTGCGGAATGTTTAGTGTGGTTATATACATTAAGGAGCGTCTAATATGGTAGTATGTATTGCATAATGTTTAGTGTCGTTATATACATTAAGGACCGTCTAATATCATAGTATGCAGTAGGTGTTGTGTTTGATGCTTGTCTTATATGTTGTCATTGTTTGTTGTAAGTGGCATTAAGTGCGGTTTACTTCGCACATCGGGCTGTTACGCTGCCATATAAGTGAAATGACATTAAACACTGTGTAAAAACACGAATCAAACGAATAAACCAATCACATTGACTTGTTTGCTGTTATAGTGTGGAGAAGACGTTTCGCTCTGTATTCTGGTTGACATTCGGACTCGTGGAGTATGATATCATCGACATGCATCCATATACCAACTACTTAACACAGAACATAGCTTACGTATTGCTGGGAGCCTACATGGTGGCAGTGGGACTTGTTATGTTAAATATGCTGATAGCTATGATGAGTAGGTCCTTCGATCAAATAGAGGTGAGTGAACGAATGATTGACCGAATGAATATCTTACCTTCACATATTATCCTTTACAATTATTCGGTATTCGATATTGATTAAAATCGCCACAAAAATAATATGTAAACATTGACTAACAGTAATTATGACACATGTTCAATAGGTAGGCTACCCATAGATTTGATATGTTTTGTTGTCCAGTGATCTTTTATTCACAAAAGGTGAATGATTCCACTAAACTAGGAGCCCTTTATCATCCGAACACATAGTATCTTTCTACATAGACCATGAGACACAATGCTACTTATTTGTATCCTGACCTAAGTTCATATGCTGGATTTTTTTTTACACACGAACTAATAATAGGCGGGACTCCAGCTTGTCAGCCACTATCACAACAGTCACCTGTATCCCGTCAACCCAAAAAACACGATCAAGGTTTTTAATGTGCCAAGGTTAATACACCCACGTCTTAATAATACTATGACTGACGAAGGACCTTTAATACAGAAGTGACCACTATTCTGGAGCTTGTCATCCTTATTGTTTGTACAAATCCAAACATAAAATGATTTAATTCAAGAATTTTTTCCAATGTTTTATAGCTCTAGCAAAGGGGCATTCCCGTAAGACAACATACTCTATATAAGTAAATATTTAACATGTCGAACAAGGAGTTTTAAACGACATTAGGAAGTGACTTAATTATATAAATTGTGAATAACCACGTCTTCTTTTGTGATATAACAGAACTATCACAAAACAAGAGGTAGTTATCCAAAATTGTATAATTAAGTAGTTATGTATTTTATTCCACATGCAAAATTAAAGATTCCTTCTTGGATAATACTTAGAATTCAGAACACACAAATCTACAATCGACATTGTGTAAGACTTGTAGCTATACAAAGTAATCAGGGATTTATAGCACCCATTACCATCTATCGCATAAATCTACAAAATAATAAAAAAACTGATTTGTTTTTGGATTACATTGAGACTTTTTTGCTACTTTTCCAAGTTTTTTCTTATATCGTCATGCTATAGATTGCAATTGTCTGGTTTAATTCCCTGATAATTTTGTAGCTCCAATGCGTAAAAAACGTAGATTGTAGCTTTGTGTATTCTGACTTCGCCAGATTCCCTGGTTAAGAAGTATTGAAGTGGATACTGATCTCTACCAGTTTGTTAAGGGGATATACGTCAGCGAAAATGACGTAAGATTCGCAAAAGAACCAAATTTCACTAATATATATATTATTGAGAATGTTAACTTTGTAACTTGAGTCCCTGGTAGAAGAAATCGAGTAATACATCATCTTGAGGACTTGGCACTTTGTTTGAGGATTCTAAATCTGTATGCCTGCAAGTTATAACAGATTTAACTTTCTCGTTCTGTCATAACAAATCTGCCTTGCGTACTGCTTCAACCAGATAGGTCTACGGAGATTGAAGATTCCCCACTGCTCTCTTAACTCATATCACCTTCCATCAGTGCATAAAGAGTTTTCCCACGTAACATGTAATCAAGATCTTAGTATAAAGGTACTTTCACACTTAAAAGAATCTGATTATTTCCGCTGTCGTGTTCCCTTGATAAGCATATCGGACGACACACGGGTCGTCTTGAACTGGCATCTAGCCAACAATAATAGTTCTTATCATCCCTCATTACCCATTTGATTCAAACAGGAATCGGGCTTACCTCCATGCCTTACCTACAGCCATCTTGGTCATAAACCTAGTGCCATTTTGAATGTCTACATGCATTCATTCCCGCTAAAACAGCATAAATTGTGCGGTGGTATCAAGACAAATTACAAATGTATAACTACAACGGGACTATGCTTTGATGTCATTCAGCTGTACATCAATCCAATTGCTTTTTTTTTTTCTAAGATACCAGCCACCCAAATCAAACAAACAAGCAAATTATTTAGATACTAACAAGTTTAATAATTTTTAAATGAATAAAATTGTTAAATTTTATGTTGACCTATACATAACTCATTTGCAAATTTGTATGCACCTTTGGCTTATTGTAAAGGGAGAGCACCTTCGTCACTTCCTGATAAGACAGTAATGGCGGGGTGTATCCCAAAGTTCCCAGTCTGCGTTAAAAGAAAGATGGTAAAAAAATGCTCATTACTGAGAGACTGGTGATGTAAAGTGTTGTGTTGCCATGCAGGAGACGGTCGACGGACTATAGACCTTGATACTATTTTCTCCTTTATGTTTTTAAAACTAAAGCTCTAACATGTCAACCACGTTTCAATATTTTTCACAAAAAACAAAAAAATTATATGAATAAACATATACCTATATTTCGTTTGAAACAAATTTACCACAGGGAGGGAGTGTTTCTAATCTCTCAGCAAATTATTAGTGACACCCCCCATCAAAGTGAAACGAATACGGACATTGCACATATTACATATAACTGTTTAAGTTAGTAATATTCAAATATTAATGACAAAATACAATCAATGATAACTCATCATGATTTATGTTTATTTGATGTGTAATAGAATACGAACAAATGTATTTATTTATAAAACTTTCAACTCCTTCGACTTGGAACTAAAATACAAATAGTCAATTTTATCTTACTTTTAAAACTTTTGCTTTTAAAACTTTAACGGAACGTTTCTGCTGTTTTTCTGTATAGTTCAATTAAAATATTATTTTTCTCATCTCTTTCCAGCAAGATGGCGACATTGAGTTTAAGTTTGCTCGCAGTAAGTTATATTTGGAATATATAGAAGGTGGATCTCCACTCCCAGTCCCTCTGAACATGTTACCTACAAGCAAAACAATCATCAAGACCCTTCATAAAATTCCTCTAGTATCTGGATTTCTCAAAAAGACGGAAAGTACACAGGTAGGTGTGTCTGTGTGTGTTGTGGTCAAACAATGTGGACCTTCTCAACACACATGCTTTTCAAAGCTATCTATTGAGCGCCAGGTAGGCCTACCTATTTCCACACACATCTCCGCCATATTGTATATTGTTTCCGAGCTAATTGTTGGATTGCCCTAAGTGATTTTCCTGTCTTGGTGAAGATTTTGTGCCAGTTGTATTGTTTCCCTCACCCATGTCTTCCTCCAGTCAATGGAACAAACCAATTAACACACAGGCTAGCTGTAAAAAAAAGTTACTTTGGCATAAAAAAATGCTCTGTTAAAATCTTCGTAGGTTATTAATTTCAGTTAAATTTCAAAAAGTGGTAGTGATGTTTGCAATTAAGAAAATTTAAATTGTAGATTTTCACAAAACAGCCCAATTAAACCTTCGCTACAAATCTTGACAAAAATGGTTGTATTTACCATTATGATTGTTTGTGATTTTCAGAGTTTTCCTAATGAGAACAGTGAAGAAAAATTCAATTTAAGGCGCTTCAAGAAAAGCTCATCAAAAGCTATATTCGCTGAGGTGCAATACTTGTCATATCAGGTAAAAAATATATATCAGGTTTTAGACATAATACCCAATATGCCTTTAGTGTGCAAGTTTTAATGGGGGCAACTTTGCAATACATGCGTTTCTTTAACAGAGTTGTTGTCGGTTTATATAACTCATATGAAAATAAAATTCCAGTTAGTAAATTAAGGAATCTTTTCTAAACGCCACTGATAAGAAACAAAGACAAATGACAAGGCGAGCCGGCAACAGAAAGCTTCCATTCACTATATCAGCGCAATATC
This sequence comes from Mopalia muscosa, assembly GCA_031763545.1. Lineage (NCBI taxonomy): Eukaryota > Metazoa > Mollusca > Polyplacophora > Chitonida > Mopaliidae > Mopalia > Mopalia muscosa. The sequence goes on along the minus strand of JARFOD010040270.1, from coordinate 19,138 downwards.
ATTTGAAAACACAATTTTAGATGTTACTGTATAGCGAATTCTCACTTTTTGAATGAAAATTCTAAACAGTATTTTGTTTTTAAAATTTCAGGATGTCATAAAAAAGATCGTGGATCGATTTATTTCTGAACTAAGTAAACGTGAAGACGATGACACAGACAAACAAAGTAAGGTTCTTACTGGAACAACAACCTGTGTTTTGTATGCTCCAATATTATGGTCGTTAAAACTGAGTGAGGAAACGAGTTTTATTCCCGGTTTCCCACTTTGATAAGACAAGGAACAGTGTGAAGTGTACAATCCGTCTTCATATAAGTGAAATACCTTTGAGTACTACATTAAACCAAAATCAATCAAACAAACAAACAGACAATCAAGTATTTACTTTAAAACTAGAGAAGAATGCCAAGATCAACACAGACTGAAATATATTTACCAGAATAGTTCAATGAATATTATGTATTTACCCTATGATATAAAAATACATTGTATTTAGCTTATTCAAAACAACAATCGGGAACAAATATTATGTATGCATTGGGAAATTATCTTTGTTAAATCATTTTTCAGATGTGGCGGACATTGTACGACAAGAGGTTAAAAACTTTTGTGATGTCACTGAATCGAAAGTGGCTGAATCCCAAGATGGTGTCCAGATGAAAGAGTGCCTTTCTAAGCTGACCTCTGCCATTGATCGATTCATCAAACTTCAAGAAGAGACATCTCTTGTGTTGCACAATATCACAGAAACATTCACAACAGATAATTCTGACGTCAAACGTCAGCCGAAGTCATGATAAATAATGATACACTTTTGTAAAGAAAGCCCCTGGAAGGTTCACACTGATTGCACAAAACAATTATTTTGCACAGTGATTAAGAATTTAGAACTGAAGCAGTTGTATATGATGTGCAATCATTTGGAACAGACACAATGTGTGACTTAGTAGAATATCTAGACTAGATTAGTAACTTAATGTTTGTTGGATTGAAATCAGAACAAAACTGTTGAAGATTCAGTGGCATCTAAGGGCGATACAGCTCAGCGACAATACAAACTGTTGCGACAATATGATGAATCAGTGGCATCTAAGGGCGATACAGCTCAGTGACAATACAAACTGTTGTGACAATATGATGAATCGGTGGCATCTAAGGGCGATACATCTCAGTGACAATACAAACTGTTGCGACAATATGAGGAATGAGTGGCAACTAAGGAAATATAGCTTAATCACAATAAAAACTGTTGCGCCAATATGAGGAATCGGTGGCAACTTAGGGCAATATTGCTCAGTGACAATGAAAACTGTTGCGATAATATGAGGATAATATGAGGAATCGGTGGCAACTTAGGGCAATTCAGCTCAGTCCCAATGTAAGCTTTTGCCGATGTATATAGTGTTGACTGGTGCTAATATTTAATTGATTATCTACAAAAATCCGAGTTACATGTATATATAAGTTGGCTGTGATTTGTTTCGACCGAGAACCTTGTATAGACAATTGAGTAAACATGTCAAACTGTGCTTCCATATATCTGTGCCCTAACTTGTCTGCATTTTCTGATGATAGGAAGTTATTTAGACAAACGTTAAAATCCATGAAACAATGGAAAAAAAATATGAGCAACCAATCTCTCTTTGCACCAAACAGCTATTCAGGTTTAAGGTCTCTTTCTTTTTTTCCCTGCTTTACTAATTATTTTTATTTTAAACCCTGTATTTTCTGTCCTACTTATTCTGGAGACATCAAGGAATAACATGGGTTTTTAGATCTGGAGCTCCTCCTTTGGGAGTATTTGTTATTTCATGATTTTCTCCTGGTCACATGACTTCAATTTAAGAGTTTCTGTAAAATTGTGAACAAAACAAATGGGGGAAATGAGACTCTGTTCGCTGGGTTCCATCGTACCCCAAAGTTGGTTTACCTGTACATATATTAATTATAATTCCGGGATAAAATATTTTATTGTATTATTTAACTGAGTTTTTCAAATCCAGTTAAAACCAGTAAGCACAATCAGTAGTTTGAAACCAGTGTACCAGGATCCCCCCCCCCCCCCTCCACTGACTGGTTTATAATATACTCAGTCAAAAGAGAAACTTCACACTCATAAATTTCTAAATATTTTCTTGAAACTTAATACAAGAGATATTATTATTATTATTAGAGGTAAAGGCGTTGACAAAGACATCATGACATATAGCAACTCCGACGTGCACAAGCATGCAGTTCGTGCGAGCATACATCAACGATAAAGCATGTTTCCTTGTGTTCCTAGTCGCGTGACCTTATGAGACGCCTGCCTGCAATTAAGCCCACGTTAGCACAGTAGAGTGACATCTCGGGAAAACAAATTCTCACAGTAAATTATCCGTTGATTTGCAATGCCACGACTGTCAAACATTCAACGTGAACGTGCCATTGGCATGTTGAATACAGGAACGTCGGTCAATGACGTTGCCAGGGCTATGGGATGTAGTCGACGGACTTTCCATGATCTTCGGACACGTCTCCAACAAACTGGCACGTCAGCAGACCGACTACGTGTGACGACACATGCAGAAGAACGACAAATCGTCTTACTTCATTTGCCTAATCGATTTCTCACTGCAACGTCCACTAGGAATGAATTGTTTTGAGGCCGTGTGACTGCCGAAACCATACGTAATCGCCTGCATACTGCTCGTCTCCATGCACGCCGGTCATATCACGGGCCAATTTTAACCCAGTTACACCGACGTCAACGGCTTCTCTGGGCAAAATGACATCTGATTTGTGACGAATCCAGATTAACTTTGCGCTTCGCTGATGGGAGAGTAAGAGTTTGGAGGAGACGCGTTTTTACACACGGGCGATTTTATACGCCCGATCGCGGCGATCTGATTCCCAGCAAATTGGCCAGCGAAAGTTATCGGCCGACTTCAGCGCACACACGTGGCGATTGACCCAGCGATGCAGCGTATTTCTTTACCTTAAAAAAAGCAGCATCGGTCACGTGATTTGTCCAATATGGCAATATTATAACGGAAATAAATTTACTCATCAAAAAAGATAAGGACGTAGACTCCAAAGGGAGACCAGACGTATTTGAAAAATAATTTCATCCAGACTTAATTCGTGGAAGTTGCCATTTTGTGTCATGTGAGGAGAATTCGAATTTGGATTGGTTTAACAGCATTGATTCGCGCGACTGTAGTCGCTTACATGGCTGACCAACCAGAGTGCAGGAAAACTTAGCAGCACAGGATTCGATGACTCAACTGGGCCTTGTGATCCTCTTTAATGAATGATAACCAGAGTTACGATAAGATTATGAAAATGGAAATTAATGTATCGTATAACACACAAAAAGTTTTACTTATTTATAGAATATGGTATTTGGGTGGTCTTCCCCTTTAACTATTACTACTCATGTCTCTACCTTTCAGATATCGATTTGTACAAAGTCTGTGATAACATACACAATTTTGGAATCTGTTGTTTTTCGCATGAAAGCTGTGGAAATCGTTATGTAACATTTTTTAAAGCACCCGACAGTTCCCAGCTCTATGGTGTCCAGTACCACTGCGCTCGTCCGTTCGTCGTTGTTTAATTTATGTGTATTTGTATCGCATCAAGCAGCACAATATGTTTGCCTCAATGCATTCCAGAGCTTTTGCCAGTCATGGCAGCTCATGGTCCTGGTCATTTCCGGTGGAACTGGTTACATTATGAACATGATTTTTATGGTAGAAGATGGAATTTAATCATTATTTAAAACCACCTTTCTTGTATGTCCAACTTATCGACATCCAAACGAGTGTGACGTTTCTTTTTTGACAGAGTTTATTATATAATAACATTACTACCATTAAAACATATTTACACCAATTAAGCGACAAAAATTATTAACATTTATACTATTAGGGGGTTTATTACATATACTAGTATTACGTTCAATGACAAAGGATGTACTTTAGCAGACCGATAATTCTGAACAGCAGTCCCCTTTTCAACTGGTCTGTCTTTATTTTACTGCGAATAAAATCAATTACAATGTTTATTAAGGCGCCTGTGATATTGCATTATAACAATACACACGTGCTTAATCCCCTGTCTTTTGGCTCGTTCAATTAGGGATGGATGTCAAGTTAAACATACCCTATAAACACGATAGACAATATTGATCTGTATAAATGTGTTTCCTTGTTAGATTATCGACTCCATGCTCCACCTATAAATCAATTTACCTACTTCCGGAATACTCTAGATAAACATATACCTTCCGATCCGATTTATAGTTCAAGTGAAAAACGGGGATTTTGGATCCCATTCGGTAGTAAAAAAAAGATGTTAGAGCTGTTAACTAACAATTCAACTGGTGGGAATTATTTGCAAACTTCCATTTGTACACTGATAACGTTCACTGGCTAAATGTAGGCAATGTTTTTTTTTATTTTCTGGATTGCTTCCATATCACATTTCCGAATTTATTTCATCATTCTTAATGTACTTTTTCTCAGATTTGTTTCTATCATCGCTTGAAAAAATAGTTTGCACTAACCAGATGGTTATTAGAAAAAGAACTGTTTTCTTTGTGGATCTTGTTTTAAGAGTAAACACAATAGATACTTGGCTACAATTAATCTTTCTGTTAACTATAGATTGATAATCTGAGTCAATGGGGTTGTTCAAAATTATATGCGGTGTTTTAATAATTGAAAATGAAAGAAACGAACTTGAATACTAAGTTCTGTTTTCGACTATCATCTGTGAAAATGTGCTCTTTAAACCTTGTAGTGTGTAGTAACGCAAGTCCTATTGGGACATGTCCACGACATGCAGGTTTATAAATTTGGCTCATCCGCTTTTCGTCTGATGTCTGTTTTGTTTGTTGATTTCATAGGTTGGTTTATAATAATCGTACTCTTTAAAATGGGAATAAACCATGTTTTCAAGAAATCCGGCTACATCACGGAATTATTTATTTCCGCATAGTTTCAAAGAATTCGATCCGTGTTTTGGAATACCCCTTATTTAAGATGTAGGTTGAGAGATTCGACTTTAGAAAGTGTAGTGTCCACTATATATGCAGATATGTCAGTTTAAACTGGTAAAAGCAAGGAAGTTCTGCAACGTCAGCAATTTTCTTCATTTTACTTTGTTATCACTATGTCTTTTGTTTCAAGGAACTATCGTTTCTCGTCTCCTTCTTCGTGTCCATGTAACTATAACATTTACAAAACAACATAAAAATACATATAGATAATAAAATCTGAATATCAACTACATTAACTATCTACAACTCATATGTCTACCTTTCAGATATCTATTCGTACAAAGTCTGTGATAACACACAACAGGCAATATTGGAATCTGTTGTTTTTCGCATGAAAGCTGCGGAAATCGTTATGTAACATTTTTTAAAGTACCCGACAGTTCCCAGCTCTATGATATCCAGAACCACTGCACTCGTCCGTTCATCGTTGTTTATAGTACTTTTATGTGTATTTGTAATGCATCAAACAGCACAATATATTTGCCTCAATGCACGTTAAACAAGTAGTCACAACACAGCCAGCAAAGTTACATTTTGTTACTCAGCACCCAGTTTATTTTGTATTTTCTGCACCCAATATGCCACTGCACCATAAGTGAGAATATCCTGTAACTTTGGTTTTAGTGGGAAGCATAATGAGCAATGCTCACAGCTCCCATGGGAATAAAGATTAAATATTTAAAAAAAAACACGCATTCTAGCGGGAGATCGATAGCAAGGCCATTAATGGGTTTGGAGAGGAACATGTGTAATTTGAGTATAAATGATAGGAAATAATTACGTCACAACAATAACTGATATACACAGTAATGTGTTGGTGAGTTATCCAAACTAGTAATAAGTTTTTTAATTCTTGTCCGATCTTATCTGCTAGTATGGTTCTTCGTATCCATTTAGATAACGTGTCAGATCGACAGACGTGAAGCGAAGGTGTCATTTGGTTTCGAATATGTTACCAGTGACCTCGACCTCGATATAGAATTCCAGACCTTTTCATGTGTATGTTTCTATGTAGATTTGGTTTTGTCCACGGAGACTCATACATCAGTCGATACTGTCCAGATAACACTGAACCCATTGACAGTTCACAAAGTGTGGAATTAAACATAACTCCTAGCCGTTAAATCAATTATTTGAACAGTGACTTACAGATGATCTGTTTCCTCGGGCTTTTCTGAATGACACGGATGATATAAATGAGATCGTGTTACTTAACGTTAATTTAAATATATGAATACATAGATAAACTTTGTCCATATCAAACAGTGCGATTGATATAGTACTGAGATATACACTATTTCCAAGAAAGTCGACGCAAAAAAAAAAAAAACCCTGCATTCTTGGAAGTCGTTTTAAGCAATTCTTTAAATCCATCCAATCTCTATTGAAACTCATCGTTTCGTAAAAAAAAAAAAAAAAAAAAATTTTATTGAGTTTTTAAAGTTAAGTTTACAAATGAACTTGGATTGGATTAAAGTTTTATGATTGGTATACCCTTTTTGAGAACGCAAAAAAACAGTAGCATGTTTTTGCTCAATTGTCTTAGATACTACGGAGTTTTTTATTAGCAATATACAGCTTGAATGCACTTCTTCCTTCTTCACCGATTTATTAGAATCAATCCAGACATTCATGTTTTATTTAGAATTATAGACTAAAATAACTTATTACTAAACAGAATTACTTGATATCCACACAAACGGTTGGTAGAAATGCAGAGACAAGCGATTTAAAGTTGTTATAATTCAGGAAATCTGTTTCTGTCAGCTATTTTGAGAGAATTAACGGGCAACATAATGTGACAGAGCAACAGACTCGACGTGAGCTATATCACCCACCGGGTCATTCGACCGCGAACCTGTTCTAGATGCCCTCGAACAAGCAACATAATTCCATTGACTGACAGGTGATTGTTTTTATGTGGACTGAGCTTTGTTCAGGGAGCAATACATCAGTTGATACTGTCAGAGTAATACTGCACCCACCGACAAAGTGTGAAAATAAAATAATTGCTACTATGTTAAAAATTGATTATATTTCCACAGTGACCTTTTGTAGAACGGCCCATCCATTTCTGTAGCTTTACTGCTGAGAAAGTGACTGACAAAGATCGAGTGTATCAATTAGACAAAGCCGGTTATTTGGCTGAACAATTAGTTTCAGCTCAAACTAAAAATATTTTCTCATTTTGAACCAATGATGACGTTACTGTCTCTTGAAATATGGTCTTGTTCGTATTGCGAAATTAACTTCACTTTTGACACAATGTCTTCTGATTTGATATATAAAAACCCCCATTTTCTCGGCTATTAAATCCGACATTTTGTTTGGACAACACTCATATTTGTTCATTAATTGTCATTTTGAAGAACTAAAATCTCGCTCTTTTCACAAACAAATTCAGGCTGATTCTGCAATTTTAAAATCATGGGACTGTCAATTTTGTTTTTGTTTTTTAAAAAAGTGAGATTATTCTTCTAGGCAAAAATGCAATTTCGGATTTGTCGAATATAAACTGCTTAGATCGTTCTGCAGCCGTTGTTCAGAGGGTGGCGTGTCGGATTATTGATCATCCTCCAATGCTCACTGCTTTGAGTAACCCAGTCGACCCCAGGCATGTGAGGGAGCCACATCGTATTTAATTTATTTAGAGAGAAAGTGGAAAATGCTATTGGTGAAATACCGGTGAATATGATGGAAAACCCTAGTCAAATAACGGAACCAATGTCTGAATCGATCTGTGATCTGCTCTTTCCTAAAAATTAAACACCATTTGTGCCTCATAATCCTGTCAATCTGGGTGATATGCTTTACTAATGGTTTCCATGTCACGCCATGTGTCCGTCCATCGTCTCCGTTAACAAACAATGATCCCATAACATTAGACACCAATACTATTTGATTTTAAATATATTTACAATACAATTGCAGGCATAGAAAGGTATTATTGTTTCCGTTTCGTTCCTGAAACTTGAAAATCTCATTTCATTAATTTCCAAAACAATTTATTTTTTTATAATTTATTCACTAAATCGGAAATCACAAGCTATTAAAAAACCAGAGTTTGATTTGAGCTCGGATGATCTCATTAAAACTTCAGCCAAGCGGACTTGTTTTTATCGGTGGCATTCATGAACATGAAGGGACATGACTAAAAATGTGGAATATATTAAATTATCATTCAATATTTTGTCAAATCCATAAGATTTTTGACGAAATGTATTTTCTTCAAGGGCACAATGCTGACATGTATGTTAGTAGTAAAGCTGCGGTGGCTAACTGATCAACCATTTTTTTTAACAAGACATGCGAACAGAAAGTTTTGAAGATCTGCGAATTTTTCACATACGAAAGTTTTAACCGTATTTTCCTTAAATATTTTCTTGTAAGTAATCCGCTGATTATTTTGTCTCCCATGATGCAACATTCGACTAGCAATCACAATTTAACCGAAAAAGACACAAATAAGTTTGGTCTCAAGAAAGAGGTTTCATGTCTTGAAATATTGGATTAGAAGGACGAGTAAGGGTTTCATGAAGTTTTTACCTGCATTGTATTATCATTTGTATTCAAACAATTTCAATTATTAAATGTTTCTTCGTTTAAAGAGTAGAAAGTATAAAGTCTTTGTAACAGCTCGGATTATAACAATCCATCAGAGATCAAGATATGTGATAGGATATGTAAGAAAATGAGCAAATATGTCACTAACGCTTTTTGCACTCGCAAATTAAAGCGATCTGATATTTTATTCAGCTCTAAGGCTTCGTCAATTCTATCTTGACAGTTTCAACTTATCTGAAAACGTTTACTGCCTGTGGGAACAAAGACGTCAGTCTAGTGACATTTACTCCCGATTTAAACTTGCACGTTTCTAGTTCAATATCTTACAAATCTAAAAGTTGTGGAAGGACCAATTCATTTTCAAGTCTCACTCCTCAACAGAATATTTAATAGGCCACCGCGCATACAGAACCTCTCGTTTGGCACGTGTTTTACTATTCTTGCCAACAGCAAAACATTTAACCACCAATCAAATAAAAATGACAAGAAATGCTGTGAAAAATTAGGCGAATGATTCCATCTGGTATCTGAGCTTTTTACTCACAAATGTGGTATAGAAGGAAGAGTGAGTGGTTATTTGATTACCGATAATCATATACAAGAGGTAGGTATTCACACAAAAAAAACACAGTTAAGATGAGGGCTATCGATTGTAACTGACTGTTTATAACTGTATCATATCATAATATACTAATATAGACAATGATCCTCTTTTTGTTGTTTGCGTGACCGCATTTTAACAATACCCGTACATTGACACGTGGAGAGATTTTCGGAGCGGAGCAAGAATCTAACATGTACAGTATTAGTGTGTATACAGTTTGTTTGAATTGATATCACTATGATCTTTGTTTGTGACATTGTGTAGAAAAAGAGATTGTCTCCCTTTAATGATATAGTATTTCAATGTCTCGACTGCAAATCGTCTTAATAACGTTATTTTAAAACAGCTAATAATTTATTTTAATACATTTTTTTAAAAATCTACCCAATGCTTCAAGCATGAAAAATACTACCTTTTTGACCATAAACAATTTTAATTTGATGATGTTCAGTGAAAATACACTATACTGGTGCGTTTAGATGAACAAACATTGCGATTAAGATATGCATTGCGCAGACACGATTTCCATTCCAAACAGTATAATACACATGATTCAATTTTGAATTCAAGATATGCCAAAGACTGCTTCTCTTGTTTTTGTATTTTGAGATGAAAATGTTAACCTTCATGTGTGCTGACACGAAAGGCATACTGCGTGTATTTATTGCATACATAAAGAACAAATAAAACAACACTCAAACGTCAACATCTAGGTGCCTTCTATGGAAATAACAGCAGCTTGTAAACAAGAAAGGGGTAAGCTGATTAATAAGATCTTAACATACCATTATCACAGTCATATTAACAATTTACAATGTATGTGAAAATGTTTAAATCTAACGTATGGTGTCAATACTTTTCTTTTAATTCTAAACCCATCACGGTTTCAAAGCGTTGTTCGATTTGTTCTTTTTTCTGAACTGTTTTGTCTTCTAGTTACAACACGTTTTATGTTTTATTGTCGATATAATAAAACAAAGAGCCAAAGTTGACATGAAGTCACGCTATTAATGCCTTTAATTTCCTTACAGTAATTGTGTTTTTGGAACTCGTTTTAAAATAAATCTGTTTTAACTCAACCATTTTTCACTGGAAATTGGGTAATCAGTGTATGCATGCATGGGAGATAAGAGAAAATAAGGAAAACCAGGCATGATTAAGTTTCCAGTGAAATTTATACTGTGATTGGACGTAATTCCTAACATGTTAATGAAAACTAGCGGTGTAAACACCAAAAGATAGACTTACACTGTTAGACAATTTACAGAGATATTTAGAATAAGTGGATATTATATAATAACATTACTATCATTAATACACATTTACACCCATTAAGGGACAACTATTATTACCATTTATACTGATACGGGGCTTATCACGTATTATTAACATTTATACTGATACGGGGGCTGATCACGTATACTAGAATTAAGCTCAATGACAAAGGATGTACTTTAGTGGAATCTACATAGAACTAAAGTGATAGTTCTGAACATCAGTAATCTATTCACCTGGTCTGTCTTTATTCTACTGCAAATAAAATCAATTGCAGTGTTTATTGAGGCGTCTGTGATATTGCATTATAACAATACACACGTGCTTAATCCCCTGTCCTTTGGCTCGTTCATTCGTGCACTGGCAATTAGATATGGATGTCAAGTTAAACATACCCTATACACACGATAGACAATATTGATCTGTATAACTGTGTTTACTTGTTAGATTATCGACCCCATGCTCCACCTATAAACCAATTTACCTATACTTCCGGAATACTTTGAGTAAACATATACCTTCTGATCAGATTTATAGTTCAAATGATACACAGGGATTTTGAATCCCGTTCGGTGGTAAAAAAAAGATGTTCATTTGTACATTGATGACATTAGCTGACCAAATGGGATTGCTTAAATATCATATTTTCTAATTTATTTCAGCATTCTTTTGTTCTTTTCCTCAGCTTTATTTTCTATGACCGCTGAAAAAAATGATTTGCACTAACCAGATAGTTATTAGGAAAATAACTTTTTTCTTTGAGGATCTTGTTTTATGAATAAACACAATAGCTACTCGACAGTAACCGTCTTGTTTACTATAGATTGAGATGTGAGTCATTGTGGTTGTTAGAAAGTATATGCCTTGTTAATTTAGAATGAAAACAAGAAAACTGAATACAAAGTTCTCTGGCTTTAACTTAATACATTTGTGAACTGGTATCCTTTATACTTTGTAGTATGCAATAATACAAGTCCTATTCGGACATGTCCATGCGATTTAGGTTATATATTTGGCTTATCCGCTTTTTGTTGACATTTGTTAGTTTCATAGATTAGTTTAAAGTCATCTTACTGATTAAAATTGGAATAAACTCTGAAAATCCAGCTTCATCACGAGTTAATTTATTTCCGTTTAGCTTCAAAGAAGCCGTGAGTTACAGTGATCCTTGTTTAAGATGGCCGATAAGAGTACACTATATTTGCATATATATATATATATATATATATATATATATATACTAGATTATACTTGTAAAACAAGGTAGACCTACGTTGTCAAGAAGTTTTTTGTTTTATTTTGTTAAAACTTAATTGTCTCGTCTTCGCCTCCTTATTTGTGTCCGTTAAACTATAACATTAACAAAACAACAAGAATATACATATATATTAATAAATTAAAAGCACATTATCAACTTGATCAACTGTCTGCTACTTATGTGTCTACCTTTCCGATATTGATTCGTACAAAGTCTGTGATCAAAAAAAGAATTACACCAGGCAATATTGGAATCTATCACGAAAGCTTCTGAAATCGTTATGTAACATTTTTGAAAGCACCCGACAGTTTCCAGCTCTATGATATCCAGTACAACTGCACTAGTCCATTTATCGTTGTTTAATAGTACTCTTGTGTGTATTGTGCTGCATCGAGCAGCAAAATATGTTTGCCTCGATGCACGTTAAACCACAACACGCATTCTAGCGGGAAATCGATAACAAGTCCATTAAGGGTTGGGAGAGAAACATGTATGATTTGCGTATAAATGATACGGAAATAATTACGTCACAACAATAACTGATATACATAGTAATGTGTTAGTGAATCATCCAGGCTAGCAATAAGTTTTTTTTAATTTCTTGCCCGAGCTTGTCTGCTAGTTTGGCTCTGGACATTCATTTAGGGAAAGTAATGGATACCGTGTCGAGCCGACATCCGTGAAGTGACGGTGTCATTTGGCTTAAAATCTGTTCCCGGTGACCTCGACACTGATATGGAATTCCACAGACCTTTTCAAGTATATGTTTCTATGTAGATTTGGTTTTGTCCACGGAGACTCATACATCAGTCGATACTGCCCAGATAACACTGTGCCTATTGACAGTTCACAAAGTGTGGAATTAAACATAACTACTAAGGTGATAAATCAATTATTTGAACAGTGACCTTCAGTTGAACTGATGATCTGTTTCTTTGGACTCACGACTGGACGGCTTTTCTGAAGGAGAAGGACGATATAAATGAGACCGTCTTACTTTACGCTAATTGAAATATATAAATATATAGATTAACTTTGTCCACATCAAACAGTGATCTGGATATAGTACTTAGATAGAGCATTTTTTCGAACAGGGCGACGCAAAACTGGAAAATAATAAATTTATGTTACGTATTTTGTGTTTCTACCTTTGCTAGATTCCATATTTGTAAAAGAAAGCACTTGACAATACTTTGTATTCTTGTATTCTTCGAAGTCGTTTTAAACAATTGTTTTAAATCCACCGAATGTCTATTGAAGCGCTACGTTTCGGGAAAATTAAAAATAATAAAGAACAAAAAACTATTGGGTTAGTTTAAATTTACAGACGAACTTGGATTGAAAACATATGCATTTTGTATAAAACATTCAACATTTACTTAACAACTGCTTTTTGAAGCTTGTGGCAATATCGTGGGCCTGAACTATACAAAAGAAAGAAACCAGGTGGTGCCCACTTTCCAAACAACTTTTTTTCGTTTCATTATAGTGCCAATGATAAGTTGCAGCATATGTAAAAAAATTTCGGAATTGCACATGATATATTGGAGTCTACATAATAATAGATACTAACCAGTCCTTTTTATTGAGATAGCACATTCATAACTTTAAAAGTATATGGGCCTAGAGGGATAGGGCCCCCCTCTGCAGTGTCGATGTCTGGGGCTGGCGTGACGGGAGTTGTTATCGAAATATGTACCATGATGCTTGTTGTGGGTCTTGCAATGTTTAGAGTGAAATAACGTTGAGTTACTCTTATCAAACAAACAAATTAAATTTGACCAGAATGCAATTGCGTTCACAGATTGACTTTAAATGGCCATCTTAATACGGACCGTTTGTTTGGAGCTTTAGCAACGTTGTCATTACTTTGCAAAACGCTTAACATTGTATGTTTCTGCAAATGGCAATTGTTATTGATGAAATCGGTGAAATATTTTCGAGCACATCGTGACACACCAACTGATGTTTAATGTGTAATTCAAGATGAGCGCAACATTACAAATAGTTACAACAATGATCTCTCCTACAGATTATATTAGCTATAAGCTATCTGATTTAATAGATGAACATGCCACTCTTAATGTTATTTTCTTGCTTAAAAAGTTTGAAAGGTCGATGGAACAATATTTCCACAATGAGGAATTTATTAAGGAACTTTATTAATGCCGTGTATTTTTAGTATGGCATGCACATACGATAACGTTCTCCTGTGTAATTGGTTGGACAACGGATTATTTTGAACATTTAATTATATCCATCCAAACGTGACGTATTCAATAAAATTAGAACAGTAGATATTGGAATGGATGCGAAACAAAGAATAGTTTGCATGATTTTAATGTGTCTAGTAACGTAGTTATTTGTAAGCGGCCGTCCTGGAAATATTTGACAGAAATGATGCTTTTTAAAAATGAAGAAGAAACATAAGTTAAGATTCTTAGAAGGAAAGTTGTGAAAAACAACCGGTAAGCCATGTATTCAAAGTTTTATCAAAGTAGTCCGGAAGCAGGTTTTTAGGTTCTGAATAAACATCTTCGAAGCGTTTCTTCCATTTTCATTCTCTGAGCAATTACATTTTGGTGGTTATTAATGCTACTACATTCAGACTTATTTTTGGAACATTCAACGGGTAACTTAAGTTTTTACAAAGGAGTATTCCAATCGCATTGAATCTAGTTCTGGATCTGAATTGTACAAAGTGGGACTCTTGAGAAATGTATGGGTAGTTGGAGGGAGCTTCCTGTTCCTAAGGGGGTCTCCGAGCTAAAAGGGAACAGGAAACCGATATATTTGTGGTGTCTGCTTTGCCTCCTTTGATTGTCCCATCTTTGTTTGTGTCCAGTGGTGTCGCTGGGGATTTCCTTCACACATTGAAACGACACACCGTCATATGGGTGAAATAACCTTGAGTACGACATTAAACCTGCAATCATTCAATCAACCATGAGTTAGGTATTTGTGCATCAACAATATCCATAAAACTGTAATGGTCTGAGGTAGATTAAATATTATAACGGATTTGTTATGATGAAGACAAGACAAAAAGGTTAAGCTGTAAGTACTTCTTACATTCCATATTTATTGCTTCTTTTTTCAAATTAATTTATTCTTAAACCGAAGAAGTTTTTTGAACTAAATTTAGATCATAAATTCTTTATAAAGCATAAGGTGTTATGGCAGCTGCCGACAATGATGTAGATATATTAATTTGAGGGTCAAAGCGAATGTTAAAAGCGAATATGGTCTGTTGATTTTGATAACGCGTATCGGCGATTCCCCTGAATTATGATAATCTTTGCAAAGCTGTCAGTCAGTAATAAATTCTTACTCGGTTTAATTTCCGGCTTATGTCATGAATAGGTACTTTTGCAAACATTTTGTTTATAAAGATGTTTTAATAAATAATGCAGCAATGTACTTTCCTTTCCCAAGACTATTATGTAATGTAATATTTTGTAGGAATAACAAAAAGTCAAGAATTAAATAGAATTGCTGGAATGATCGCATAATAACCGAAACGAAAGTATGATGTCGTTTGAGTAATATACACATAGATTTCATTCAGTTTGTGACGATTGTTTCGAGTTGCGACAATGGAGTGACTTCCCTTTGAAAAATGATTTGGCCGCTTTATTTGCAAGGTTAGGCAGCCTGCCCATACTTTAATAGTGCGAAACGTCGCTTTTCAGATAAATTTAGCTTTAATTATTAATATGCTAACTTTGGTAAAAAAGAATGTTCTAAGTTATGGTAAAAGCAAAATTCATTAGACGTTATTAACGTTTATCTTTTAATTTGCAATATTGTGAGAACCGCCCTTTTAAAAATATTCTGGATTTGCCCTCCATTGCCGTAAAGCGATAATCGTATTTGTCATAACTCGAAAACCCCATATTGCTCTGTTTTGTCTCATACCCTTTGCTAAATCCCATGGTAAAAACACATCTGGATTTTGTTAAATAATGTTAAAGCCCTCTAGGTGAGGGTGATGTGCTTCAAATACACACATACTGCTTTACTGAGCATTGGAGAAATATTTATCTTCCTGCAGAGCAAAACACTTGACATTATTTGGCTGTTAGTGGGAAAAAACTATTAGTTTTCGCCGTCATGAAAAAGAAAAACCCTTAATTGGGCATGGCGTTAAACACCAACCTATCTTTGCTATCTCTATGTAAATATGAGAACAGTTTTTCGAGTTAATGGACCATGATGTGAATAATGAGATTGACTATTCTGTTTCTGAAAACACTCGCTAAAAGACCTTTTTGACACATGTGCGGACAAACCATTTTAATTTTGGACGCATTTGTTAATTATTGTAATTATATGCATATGAGAATAGTTTATGTTTTAATGGGCCATTAAGAGAAACACGAGATTTAATTTCTGTTTTTGAGCTCACTGGCTGAAACAAATAGAATCTATGGAAATTCAAAACTCCAAAATTTCTGGCTACTTTTATGTCTGATGGCTGCCTAACCTATTTAGTGTTGACTTACATATATGAACTGTTCAACAATTATATGAATCCGTACATCATATGAATTCTGTCTCAGTTCTTCTTATTCATTCTCCATATACCAATGTTGCAGTCGATTAGGAAGACAGATTATGAAGCAATCGGGATTGCCTCGTTAACCAATACAGCAGCCGTTCTACGTGATGATTTGAAACTCGGTAAAGGCAGCTGCTGAAATAGTGTCGGAATGCACCGACGCCGGGTATTTAGCGTTTAGGTCAATTCTTATCTCCCAAGTGCTATCGAACAATTGGCATTTATAGAATTTGATGGCTGTGCGGATTATATTGTGGTAAAACCAAAATTCTTCAAAGGAGTATGCCATTTTTTCAGATGAGTATCCCATGATTTCACAATGTAGTCACCACAGCGCAAGAGCAATATAAACTGTCCACCACGAAAATATATCTGTAATGTGAAAAAATATGGAAAGAATCGTATCAGTCTATATCTCGAGGACGGGTAAAAGTCTCATAAACAACATCCGTGAATAGGCGTATACGTGTGCAAATTCATCGAATATTTATGATTGTCTTTCTATTTCCGAGTGAATAACAGGTAAACAGTCAATTACGTGATTTGGTGGACATTTGACTTGAGCATAATCAATCAGAATATTCATTAGAAAATGCAGCTACACTTACCGAATCTTTCATGATTAATGTGGGAATTAATTAGGTGTATTGGTGATCAATCAAACTTTTCTATGATATAAAGGTATATCGATCTCTATCCTGACCACAGGCAGGTAGATTTGAGAATAATAAGAATGGCTAAGACTATCCAATACGTAATAAATCAACTTGAGAAGTGAACACTGCTGTCTTACACTGGGAAGTGTAATATATTGTAGACATGGTTCATCAGCCAAATGTGTATACTTAGGGACTTCAATCCCTTCCTTGCTGTCTAATATATGCAATAACCCATACATCCAGGGCAGAAAACAACACTTTTACAGATAAGAATCCAATTAAACCTATTGATTATTGATACCTTTTTCACCACAGAAATTTATATTTAATACAACTAGTTGTAAACAAATGTTTGGCTGGAATAAAGTCTCGATGGGACTTGTTTTATCCAAAGATAACTATGTCCATTTGCTGTTGTAAAAATGCTTCAAAGTACAAGTATGATAAAAATTCGATTAGATTTTTGTAATGGCTTTCCCATTAATTAAAAGTTAACAATTTAGAAACGCAGATACCAGACAATCGGTGAGTTAGCGAAATAATGATCGATGTACATCAAAGCGAGGTACGTATGATAGCTGTGCCAGAGTCACAGCAGGTAGACACCTTTTGGAGTGAACATTGGTAACATGGGATTAGCTTCATTCCTGTAGAAGTAACAGCAATGTTAGTTTCAACAGAACAAAACTCTACACATTTAATTTTGAGGTACATTGGTGTCATATAAATAAAATGGTCATAAGCGCGGTGTCCATTGCAGAGTACCGTATGACCACGTGATAAATTTAAGCCAAAGAGTGACTCAGAAAAAAATAGACTCATTGCTTGCCTCACTATTGGGAAATGTTGTTATCCCTTGCCTTCATATTGAGTGTTGTCTGTAATCTTTCCAATACCTATGTGAGTAAGGAGGTATGTGTTGAACGCATACATTATGTCCTTTAGGGACGGACATTAGTTTATTCCAACAGAGGGATTACATAATAAAAAGCATTTGCTGTTTACTGTTATTAGTAGAACGAAGACGTATAAGTACATGTTTCACATCTTTCACGCTTAAGTTCTTGCCGGCTTTCTCTTAGGAAGATAATCGCTTTGATTTGAGAAGAGTTGTTGAGACTAAACTGGCTTCGAGGACTCTGGAAGAAACTGCAGAGGAACTTCTGATTCAGATGTATTACCTCCAGTCCTACCATTCAGTAAGAAAGACGGGCGATATTTTTTATTTACTTTTTGCATTCAAATATATGAGTTAGCCATATTCGGACAATCCGCCTCTGGAGATTCACTTAATGGAATTATTGGTTTTAAAACTTGTCTCTGATGCCAATGATCATTATTATCGCAAGGAACTTTCTTCATTTTACGATTATTTTGTCCTCGTCCTGTATAATATTAGACAAAAGGTGCTATATTCTTTATCAGTTTGTTGTTGAAATACTTGGTCAGCTTCTGTAATGAAATTAGGTATAATCTGTTATGAAGGACGGTTTGGATGCCAAAATATGGAAGTCGTAAGATATTTACTTCCAGAGTTTCCCAAAACGAACCAACAGATTATTTGTATAAGCACAGATTACATCCTGACAAAGTTAAGTTATCTTAAGATAATTTATTGATTTTAACGTCTGGCAACGAAGGTCTTGTCAGATCACACAAAACCAAACATTTAAGCTAACCTGAAGAATAACTGACGGATTCAATTTATTCAACTCCGATCAAACATTGAGCTATGGACAAATATTTATTTTAATTTCGGTAGTTAATTCATCAAAGGCAAATTCAAGTGGCGTCGATAGTTGTGGATTGGTGTTCATATCTGCTTATACATTTAAGGTGTTTTATCATGTGTAATGTCAAATGGGAAGAGGGAACCAAATATTATATTTTCATACGCCGGCTTTCGAAGAAAGAGGACGTATTATGCTATAGTGCTGTCTGTCCGTCCGTTCGTCCGCAACACCTTGTCTGGGCCAGAACTTTTGAACAAAAACTTTGAAGAAGCTTATACTTTGGACAAATGTTTCTCATGGCTAGGGGGTGTGTCATGACCTATAACCAAGGTCATTGAGTTAAGGTCAAGGTCACCATTTCCATTTTACTAAAAATCTTGTCCGGCCCATAACTTTTAAACAAAAACTTTGAAGAAGCTTATACTTTGCACAAATGTTCC